>PQWD01003210.1:0-185412 GCA_019425675.1 Leucinodes orbonalis
TACGCCCAATGAAGAAGATGCTGAAGATGGCAGAATTAAGTTATAAAAGTAACCACTTCCTTAACCCATCGAAGTCCATTTGTGTTCTGGCTGACATTGCACCATATTACAGATATCCTTTGCTTTTCTCAATCTAGCGTTCACCAAGATCTTCCACTTGAAGCCGGTCCATCAAACTTGAGCATCTTCATTATAAACTTGTCTGCGATAACGACTGTCGGTTCTAAACATAAGTGACTGACCCACTTCCAATTGAACTTGGTGATCCGATAAATCATGTCGGTAAGATTAGTTCTCCACGAATGACGTCATTTTTTCCTCATCATTTTTTATACAGGAAAACCTATAATTACCAATATCCTGCATTGGATACTGGTGGTACGGGCGGACTCCTACCGGCTAAATTCTACTGAGTTAATGTACGCCTCATCTTGTGACGGACAGAAGACAAATTGGGCAACCAGTCACCCAGTCCTCAACGTAGACAGCGCTATGCTGACCTCTCTTTCATTGGAGGCATGGGAAACCCTGAAATCCTTGTTTTGACCCTGACCCAAGAGGCTGGTGCTATGTTTTATAGCGAACGCGCCAATTTGGCGCCGTACTATCTCCAAGGGAAACACTTGAAGCCAAATAAACACCAAAGTCTTGGTACCTTCTCCATAGTCAACAGAGCTACTTGACTAATAACACCTGGAGAAGACATGTGTTCATAAGTGCTCTTAAAAGCACGTAATCATCTTTCTTTTCAAAATCATGAAATCCAACTATCTGCCCACGGCAATTGACCGGTGAAACTGTACTGGTCATTTGAGGACAACAGCGGTAGTCAGTAAAAAATGTTCCTCTGGCGGTTTGTCAACCATTATACCTTTAGTACACATACAGCGTAATCCTGAAAAGGGATCTAATTTAGGTCGTTTCTCTCCAGTCTCGCCGCTTCCGTCATCTGCGTACAACCTCCGCCAACGATCTTTCACATATCGTCGGTTCATCGGACCGGAAGGTGTCCAACGCCATTAGTTTGCTCACCTGTAATATTTCACCCTTCACCCTGAATACAGCTATATATTGGTGTAATTAATGAGGCGCCTGTGCCGCAACCTTGTACAATTTTCCTCAAGATCTATTCAATACTATCTATATAGAGAATAACCGCACGGTAGTTTTTCTCTTCAGCAACGTCTGTCCGGGTATCTAGAACAGCTAGATTTCTAAGAAACAAGAAATTAGGGCTTGTTTAACTATCAGTAATAAGTACGGTGATGGTACGTCAAAGTCTCTACAACATATTTACGAAATGGCAAACTAAAGCTAACGAGCCTTAGTAATTACGACATACTTTCGTTTATTAAACGTAGTCGCTATCAATAATCGGATTCCGTTTCCGTGATCTAGACAACGAAAACTCATGATATCAAAAGGATGACCACATCACAGCACTTTCTATTTTCGCATCAACTAAAAGCGCCGGTTCTTAACTGTTAAATCTCCAAAATAAGAAAACTGTGATAAAATTACGTATAAACTATGAATTAATTAAATCAAATCTCACCTCCTTTGAGTCACTCCACATCCATGTTGTACAAAAAAAAACACTTGAACATTCACTAAGAAAAAGTTTTGTTTACGATCCCAAATAGAGGTCAAGAAACGTCAAATTCGTACGCGGCCCGCGCATGCGCACCGCTAGGAAACGGCTGAGTAACTAAGTTGGAGTTATCTCTGGTAAAACCAGTGAACGGCGCGAGAGGTCTCTCTTTCGCACGTCTGGTACGAATGAAGTGCTTTATCGATATCGATTTTCATATCGTTATATATGATATTTATTATGTCCCACATAAACGCTTCATAGAGTTCACAATTTTAGTGTTTCATATCTAAATAATAATGGCATGGCTTCGTTGTGATCTTTAACTTCTTGCAGTTGGTGAAAGTTGGATGATGAAGGCAAAAACCAGGGTCCCTGATGCCAAATGAGAATCTTAATTCGCATGGTGCACTCAGTACAAATAGTTATTTAATAGAACATGAATAAGCTTAACTAACGATATACGAATATCATTCGATAATTTTTAAGTAAATCCTAATTCATTGATTTCCAAGCGTCTATTAATATGCGGATAATATTATAATATAATAATACTACTTTATTTATTTATTTATTCGTACATAGCGTGACAATTACAGTATACAGTAAGAAACAATAAAGTACAGGCTAGCTTATCTCTATTAGAGATTTCTTCCAGCAGGCCATTGTGAACCAGACAAACAATAGAAATGATAAGAGCGGTAGACGCAAACAACCATGCACTTAATATAAACTACAATAAAAATAGGTACATATAAAAACACAATCTAATATTATGAGTACAAAGACCACAAATATATGTCTATACACATACAACATACATATATATATATATACATACACACATATACATACACACACACACATACATATATATAATCTTGAATTAAATATATGGACTCAATTTAAATAAATGACTGATGATGATACTTTGTGTATCTACTTACTGCCATGTAATGAATATATAAGATATAAGCTAAGGCAATTCATCACATTGTTTACAAACCTAGTTTTGGAAATTTAATATAAAGAAAAACACCATAACTAAAGACCACTAAGATTACTTAAATATCGAATTAATAAATTATAAATAATCGTACATCACTATTGTACATTTGTCAAACCATGTTCAAGAGCAAGGTGAAGATCTGGGTCTTTGACCGCAAACGGCGAGACATAACGACCGAGCTTAAACTGTGATTAACTTAAAACTGAGTTTTTTAAGTTAACCAGAAATCATGAGTAATTTCAATCGCAGTTAATTACTTATCATTACAAATGGAACAAAGCTAACAAAAATAGGCAAACGGTATACGAGTAAAATAACTTTCAGTCGTCAATTAAAAGTAAGTTGATGTCCCCCTTAGTAGCAAGACAAGGGTCTTATGGTAAATTTTAGGAAAACTTAGACTCTATTCTGAACTTATTTGCGTGGAACCCTCAGTGGGCGCCATTAACTCGTTAGTGTTTGGTTTTTCCTCATTAAATTACAGGTTATCTATTAGAAACAGAATTGTGACAGAAAATAAAAACTATACATACAATTTAACATATAAATAAAATTGGATTGTCTGTTTCTAATTTTGAAATAACCATTATTTTCTTCATGAATTCAAATTCAAAATAAGAATACATTCATACATATAAACAGTACATACGTCAAAACAATTTAATTTTTTTGTCTGTTTGTTCTCCGGGTAATCTCAGAAATGGCTGGACAAGTTTGAACGGGACTTTTTTTTAGGTAGCTGATATAATAGGGAAAGACTTTTATTTTAGAAATATTCATGATTAGGTGAAATACCTTTTACAGATAATAGGCTGATAGATTTCTAAGATGAAAAAGTCACAATCATGGAATAATAGATAAACGATTATTATATTCTAGTTAAACTGCTAAAACCTAGCCATAAAATAACACCGCATTTAAAGATGACAGTGGAAAATAATGAAAATGAATAATTAGATGTTAAAATTAACGAAAGTGGGAAAGCCGGCCGCTCGAAAGTGACAAGGGTGCGGTGCGGGCGCGTCGTTTGCTAAATTCCGGTAATTTTTTGTTATTTTTTTATTTCATAGGCTGGCATACGAATATTTGGATAACCTTAGTTCTAATTACGCTAATTTAAAAAATATGCCACTTCTAGCTTCGCTCTCTATCTCTCTCTCTTCAACCTATAGCAGTCCACTGCTGGACATAGGTGTCCCCCATTTTGCGCCAGATATCCTAGCCCTCCGCTTTTTCATCCAGCCTCCACCAGCGACCTTTCGCAAGTCGTCGATCCATCGGGCCGGAGGGCGTCCTACGCTACGCTTCTCAAAACGCGGTCTTGTTATAGCTTCATTGTGTCTCAAAAGTACCTACTTTTTGATATTTGGTATACTAATGATAATAAAACTACAATTTAAATAATCAAGTCAAGGACTGAGTAGGTATTGCTGGTACTCAGATAGTAATTCAAAATTGGTATTCCACGACTTGTTTGGTGTTCGTTTGATAGTTGACATAATGATTTGACTATTGAGACACAATAAAGATAGAATTGCGCATTTCAAAATTAGTAAAACTGACACTGATGAAAAAAAAAAACAAAACCCGACTGATAAAGCCTTCCACAGAAGATGGAAGAACAAGCTCTACTATATAGTGCAAACATTATCAATGATATACTGTATATATTAAAGTAGATACGCCACCCGTGTCTCAAAAACGAACCGCCAAAGAGAATACAGTTTGTAGGCTTTAGCTTAGGTAAATGTACGCTCATTCGAAATATGTGTATGCGTGCTGTTGCTGATTTCGGAAATCTTTTTTCAATTGTTTTGTGAGCATATTACGAATCTTTACTTTTTACATCATTGGTGATATATATAAATAAATATAATTAAATGTTTGAACACAATTTCTTAAGTCTTTTTCTCTCGCTTTTTTTATATAACATACGGAGGCAAACGAGCATGCGGTTCACCTGATGGAAAGTGTCACCGCCGCCCATGGACATTTGCAACAGCTGTGGTCGCAGGGATGCGCTGCCGGCCCTTTATATAAGAATACGCTCTCTTTTTGAAAGATGCCTGGTCATATCGTTCCGGAAACGTTTCCGATGGCAACAGATTCCACAAATTAATCGTACGCGGCAGAAAATGTCTATCAAAACGAACTGTAGAAGATCGCCAAGTATCCAGATGGAATGGGTGAAATCTGGAATTCTGCCTCGAAGTACGTGAGTGGAATTCAGCCGCAGGAACAAGCCCAAATAACTCGTCAGAACACTCCCCATGATATATGCGGTAGAGGATACAAAGCAAAGCCACATCTCTACGCAAACCCAAAGGATCAAGCCGATCGGACAGATCCTGATCATTGATAATTCTAGCCGCTCTTCTCTGAATGCGGTCAAGTGGAAGAAGCTGGTACTGGGGTGCCCCCGCCCACAGGTGAGAGCAATATTCTATGTGCGGCCGAACTTGCGACTTGTAAAGTTGCAAGCGATGGTCCGGCACGAAATACCGCCTCGACCTGTTAAGCACACCGAGCTTTTTTGAGGCCAACTTGGCCTTACTCTCCAAATGACCGCGAAACTGAACACTGCTAGAAATATCAACACCAAGAATTCTGATACTAACTGAGGGACTAAGGGGAGTGTTTAAAAATTTGGGCGAGACTGCAAAGGGTGTCTTTTTTGCGGTGAAAGCACAGACTTGTGTCTTTTTGGGGTTAAACTAGATTGTCTTGACCCCAATCGGAGACTTGATTAAGAGAAGTCTCGACCTCAGACACAATTCTGTTATTGTGTCGCTTTAATCATCATCATCATCATTTCAGCCTAAAATGTCTACTTGCTAATCCTCTAGGCTATGACGGTCACCCTAGTTCTCCTACGGATATCCTCGTTCGAGACACCTAACATAGCCCTCTTGCTCTTATAGAAGTATATTTCTGAGCATTCCAATGAAAGTAAGAACAAACATACATACATACATATTGGCCCGCAGCGTTTTAATTTTATCTCAAATGATTTACTTTAACTTATCGCAGTCCACGAGATGGACATAAGTATTCCCCATTTCGGGTATACCCTGCCGTCCTCATCCAGCGATCACCAGCAAACTTTCGCTAGGCCCTGACCTGGAGGTTGTTTTACACTGCGCTTGCAAAGACACGAGTATGTTGTTAAAGTTAACCCTATTTTTAGTATGGACTTTTCTTTAATGATCGCTAATGTCACAGATCTAGGCGCATCCTGTGGTGAAACAGAACCAATTAAAGTAGTACTTAAAATCTATTTTCAATTAACAGCTGAACACGTCTTGAGATTTGGTTACTTTACTGACTGTATCTAACATTGCAGTTACAGTGACTCTTATAATTTCACTTAATTAATTATGTTTATTACATATTCTTTCAGCTTGAGGAATTGCAAAACATTAAGGATCGTACGCATGTCGCAGAACCGATGGCCGTTGGAGCAGACGAGTTCTGGAGTGGAGACCGCGTCTTGGTAAGCGTAGCGTAGGATGCCTTTCGGTCCGATGGACCGACGACTTGCGAAAGGTCGCTGGTGGAAGCTGGATGAGAAAAGCGGAGGACCGGGATGTCTGGCGCAAAATGGTGGAGACCTATGTCCAGCAGTGGACTGCAATAGGTTGAAGAGAGAGAGAGAGAAGGCACACAGCTAAATTCTTTAACCTTGAAGATGCATAATTGATTTTATTTATGAAACCTTAGTTTTAAAAGTCCAATAATGTCAGAGGTAATAAAAAAGATTATTAACGTGATTTAATATTTTTATTTAGATAAAAAAAAGATATAAAAAGATATTTCAGTGCCCTCTGGTATTGCAAATGTACATGGGCGGCGGTGACATTTACCATCAGATGAGCCGTTTGCTCGTTTGCCTGTTATAGTATAAAAAAAAAAAAAAAAAAGTTTATTCCGATACCGGGAATCGAACCCGAGCCTCCTGGGTGAGAGCCAGGTATCCTAGCCACTAGACCATATGGGATGATGTTGTAATTTTGGAAATGCATATATTTAAAGTGAATCACTGCAGCTATATTTTAACTTTTATGAAAATATTTTAAGAGAACACAATTATTAATCAATTAAAAGTCATTATTTGTGTTTCCTAACCCGATAATGTTTCAAATATACATTCATAATTTATTGACATTTAATACTAATAGCGCCATCTATGGAACAAGTGTTAAATATAAATATCCAATGTGCAAGACTGTTTGTACTTAATTAGTTCTAAGATCCGCTTTATGACTTTGTGACCGTTACCTATTGAAAATAAGTAGTTAAAAGTAAAGCTTCTCTAAACAATTCCTTTTGTAAAAAGTAATCTGTGGTAAATTTTAGTATGGTTGATAGTGACATCTAGTGGCGGTTACCTTATGCTGACGATTACGACGAAGAAAATGATTATTTAAAACTCTTATAGATGGCGCTTCATTCTCACTTGTAATTTTTATTACATATTTTGCAAAGTATTGATTTACTCTAAATCTATATATTTACTTGCATCGTTCTAGAGATGAAATGAATCGTATTAGTAACCAGTTTTATTCATTGAAATTTTGCCGTTAATTCTATACTCTTAAAGATTGTACGTAGGTATATATTTAATTTTCGCATTCAGTTAACTAAACCAATAAATTCATATTTTATGATAAAGACGTCCCCCTTATAATTACTCGGAAATAATGCTTCACCATAAAATGTATCATTAATCGTATTTATTATGATTTCTTTTTGACTCGAAATGCCAGAACTGTCTTTGTTGTGTAAAAGACTGAGCGTTGCTTTTAGATGGCTTCTTGATCCGGGGGTCGTGGGCTCAAATCCTACGGAGAGTATATAGGGAAAGTCAAATTTCTGGCTGTATTCCCAAAAGTTTGACTTTCTTATATTATAATTTGGATAACAAATTACACGCTAAATCACTTGATTGTCATAAATATGATTATGTATGAGTTACAAAATAAAAGTAATTGAAACCCTTGATCAGTCTGTATTAAAATAATATATAAATGATTAAAAATAAGTATAAATTCTTTAAAGAAATTTGCATTTCATTTATTTGACTGAGTTAGTAAAGATAACACAATTGTATTATTAACTAAATTGTTTTGCTTACTAAACATAATGTCGTGCAAATTGTATAAAATTTAAATAATTTATAGCAATAAACTTAAAGTCTAAATAATTTTACAGACGCAAGAGTATTATATTATAGTATATAATATAGTATTATAATAACAATAATGATTAAAATGATTATAAACATTTGATGTAAAAACAAAAAGTTTTGAATCACGTATCAAACGCTTTTCCAAAGTTCATATGCCATCACGTATTCATCATCAGATATTTTTGGATTGTGTTTCCCTAATCATTTATTTAACCACAATTTACAAAGCGTACGTAATCCATTATAGTGAAAACTTAAATAAACTCTAAATGTTTCCCATTGTCTATTATAATATAATCGAAATAATAATTATTCTATAAAACAAATATGCTCTAAAGTCCGGCTCAACGAGATTCTCTAACACATAAAACTTCATCAAATAATATAGTCATTCCCATGGATTATCATCGACCGTTTCGTTAACCGTATCCTTGATTTTGTTGAATTTCTTCCTGTTCATCCTACTTTCGGTGGGCATTTCCATAATCTCGCCTTTATTGTATTCATCAGTAATGACGATTGGTTTCAGCTCCTCTGCTTTCACAGTTTGCAAATCCTTTTGCGCCTTTATCTTTTGTAGCGTTTTCATTGGATAGTAAACATACTTGATACCATTAACGACCTTATAAGTTGGCTGCTTTAATCGGCGCCTACTAATGTTGCTCCCCAATATCCTATTGAACCAATATTCGTACGCGTTTTGTATAACATCAATGATTCCTCGCCTCTTCCTCGATTTCGCTTTGGAATCAGGTTCTAGAATGTTCTTGTTGAATCGCACCAGCGGAGCAACGTATGATATCACCGGTTTTTGAGTTTCGAAAATGGAACGACTTTGCCATTGTCCGTTTGCATCGTAACCGCCACCGCCTCCGTAATCACCACCTGTATTGAAAAGTTTTTTTAATTTATATTTATTTTGTCTTATATGAGGTCTGGTTATATTGGGATAATACCTGCTGGCATCCAGGCACCGCCTCCTCCGCCGCCCGCTGGCCAACCCTAGAAAATTACATTCAGTTACAATTTCGAGTGCTGCATAGGAATTCTTTTTTCTACGCGATCGCCCCTCGGTCTTTTTTCGCCCTAACGGCCATGGGTACTCATTTACGTATCCTGATCCTTTTTTTTAATTATAGTCCTATGACCTATGTCGATTACTTAAATTATCTTACAGATGTCTTTTTTTCGACCTTATGTCTAAGGGAAACACCCAGTTTAATCCACAACGAAAGTTGAAGACCACCTTTCTTAACAATAGGTTAGTGAAAATGACAAACTGATAATTTGTAAACACTCAAAAATAAAAAGGTATTTAAAAAAATCTACAGGGTGAAATCAAATGTTGTGAATTGTGAGTTGTCCAACTTTGCCTATGTACTTCTGACAGGAGAATTTCTACAGATTGAACAAATACCCTGAAGATTACTTACTACAATTTTGCCTAAAGCTTTAATATTGCATTAATATTATATACTCTTTAGTTTATAATAATATTGTAAAATCATTGTTTTATCTCACTCCATCTGCACCACCACCGGCCCCGATTCCACCAACGCCTTTTTTCTCTAACAGTTTCATCAGCAGCATCATCTAAAAAAGTTGACAAACATTTTTTTATCCAAGAAATTTTTATTCCAAAATTTTGCACCAGTTCTGTTTATGGTTTTGGGACATGTGAATGATATTCTAATTAAAATTCAACTATCTTATAAAAAAGCATAGTGATTGCTTCCGATTGGTCCCAAAAAGCGTGTTATTTTTGCATGTTTTTTTTTGGTAAGACGACGCCGTTGTTTCATGTTTGGTACTTTATCATTACATATACAATAGTTGCTTTTGCTAAATGGCAGGCGTCACGTTTCCTTTAAATTTAAAAAATAGACACTTTTAGGCATTCTTGAAGATCTCAAACACAAACTTGTTCGTGCTAACTTTTTTTAACGTGGATTTGTGTGTTTCATAATAGATAAATCTTTTTTACAAATTTCAGCCATTATGATGTTTAAAATGTAATTCAACAACAACTCAATCCACAATTTGTAACTTACTTTTGACACCATAAATGACATCATGCTGAACATCATCCCTTTGAATGACATCATCCCCATCATTCCCATCATAGCTGGAACCATCTAGAACAATAGTTCATAGCAGGAAAGTAAGCTTTTACTATAGAAAACAAAATTTAAACCACAGATTCTTAAGCGAATTCTAAGAGATTGTTTTATGTATGCTTTTAAAATTAGAACTTTGGAAGCACCTTCTTGCCTTCAATTATGTGTAGATAAAAAGATCTTGGTTAGAGTTTGGAATTTACCTACAAAACATTTTAGGCAGACTTATATTACTTAGGTATGTTGGGTATATTAATGCACCTTTATAGGTTTTCACTTAAGTTACTCATGTAATCTTCAATTGTTTTTTATTTAGTATTAAACTCTATTAAATTAATTAGTCGACGTATTATTTGTGTTTTGAATAATTTACTTAACATACCATCATCAACTTCATCTTCATGCACATCATTGCCATCATCATCATCTTTTTTGCCACCGTCATCATGTCCTCCACCATGACCGCCACCACCGCCTCCACCTTTTCTCTTCTTTCTTCCCACAAATCCATAACTGCTGCAAAAAATTAAATGTTCAATAAATAATCGGCGAGTTTCTGATATAGCCCGTCGGATCAGCAAGTTAAAGTGGCTGAGGGCCAGTCATATTATATGTCATAGAACTGATGGCCATTGCGGCAGAGGAGTTCTGGATTGGAGACCACGTCTTGACCTTCCGGTCCGATAAACTGAACACTTGTTGATAAGTTGAAGAGTAAGAAACTTATTCGTACCTGATTGAGTACGTATTCTTTTAGTACCTAAGTCCAGCATGATAATATATTGAAAAGTTGGTTATTCATAAACATGTCTGTTTCTATTGGTATGGTTTCTTCTAAAAAGAATTTTGTGTAGTTGCAAAATAAATAGTAATATAGGTATGTGTATCAGTTGTTTAGGCGGCTTTGTGTGAATTTTGGTGAATATTTATTATTTACGTTATTTTTCGGATCAGTGACTAATAAATTTATCTCGAGCCATTCGGTGGTTTGGGCCAACGAATTAGTAACTTACATTAAATTATTGAGTGTGAATTCTTATGACATTAACATACATACAGATTTCATTGGGCCCTCAGGGTGTTTACGAAAAAAGGAGATTAAGAGTAAGAAAGCAAATAATAATCGCTGTAACTAAACTTTCGATCTAGAAAATATCTGACAGTACTTACCTGCGTTTGGAACAGAAATATCCCTGCCCATCGCACTGAATTTCAGCACGTGGTTATTAAAGAATTTGTCCACAGCTCTGTCAATTAAGAATGATAAGTCTTCAGTATTCTTTCCTGTTATGTCATCATCCGAGTTGTTATTTCCGTATTCTGTTTTGTTAAGTTTAACTGCAATCCGAAAAAAAACATGTCTTTTATTTTAAGTCCTTCTATAATTTGAGACAGATCATTTAATACTTTTATCAATTTACATGTATTCCAACCATAATTTAAAACAATATAATTTATAAGACTTAGGTTGGGCTTTGAACTTGTGATGTACGCATTTGAGCCATAATCTCCAGGGTTTGACTATTTCACATATTTGTGGATCGCCAAGGCTCATACGACTTGCAAAGACTACTTTTCAGCGTTGTTGTCTATACTCAGTCAATAATTGGGGCCATCACACACTAGTACGTCGTTCATTATTCTAAGTAGATATTTGGTCCAGTCATTTATTCGAAATCGTCTCTGGCATACTCTTTTCTCAAGATGGAAAATTGGGCTGTATCTTACTAGATACCAATTCTGCCCAATTTTTATCCACATATGGATTTATGGTGAAACATTTATCAGAGTTTACTAACTCTCATAAATGTTTCACCCTATTAAATTGTATAATATTAGGTAATATCAAGAGCAAAATTCAAAAGTTGAATGACCAAAACATATTAAAATTCATTACCACCACCACGCAGAGAATAAACAACCAAGCTTTTATTTTTCACTGTTAAAAACTCACCGAACTTTGCAAACTCTCCTAAAACGGACACTTCGGGTAGCTTGTTCAGTTCTTTCAAATATAACAGCGTCTTATTTTGTACACACATGTAAGACAAATGGAGGAAGCACTCCACGTAAACCCCATTAAACACATCTGTCAAATTATCAACAGTTTTAGAAGACTCACTACCATTAATTTCAATCACACTCTTGTTAATAACCAATGCATTTATGAATGTTAATAGTGTTAATTCTATCACGAGTTTTGCAACCGTTTTTAATTCGGCAGCCATCTTTAAATCGCTAGGAAATGCGATAACCAAATGAAAAATGTACGCTGGGTTAGCTTTATTTATTTTCTTATTCTTTATAGGGCTTTAGGTCAAATGTCATGGTGTGCGAGTGAAAATATACAATTTGAACGTTCAGATGCAAGATAAGTAGGCATGACTGTGGTCTAGGGCTCGCTTTAAGTATCGTTTGTAAGCAACTCAGCATAGAGCAAATAACTTTTAACCCATTCATTGATGTAATAACAGTAATACATTCTTTACTCACATACACAATTATGTATTATTAAAATGATTTATTCAGTGTATTCCACATGAAAGGATAGAAGGATAATAAAGACTTATCCACACTTAATGGTCTTTCGAGATGTGATGAAGTCGGACTTAAGGGGTATTAGATTCCATTTTCGGTGACCGCAACCAACCTTAAAGGCTCAGGGTGCCCCCTAATCTGCCGTTTAGAGAACGATGTTCTGTCTTCCTGCCAACACGGATTAGACCAGTGTGTCGTGTTACTAACCTTTGAACGATTATAGTTATTGAGATAGATCTTTATCCAGTATTAGACGTAATTGTTATAGTACAACTCCAGTTCCTACACTATTCTATAGCTGGATTTTTCTCAATTAATGGAAGATAAGTGCTTTGAATAATTAGTTTTGGTATGATCATAATAAATGATTCAAATAGATTTTTAGCAATGAAACATTCTTACTGCAAACTGGATTTCCAGTCATCGAATAATCATTGTTTGGGAAAGTTGAGAATTCTGGACTGGTTTTAACTATCTATCAGTAATTAGCATTAAAGAAAAAGGAAAAACAAAGTATATATAAGATCTTAGCTGATGATCTTCAGAAAATTGTAGGTCTTAATTATTTGTCCAATTTCACAATCCAGCTAAAAATGAATACTAGTGTATGCTGAGGAATGATGATGTACCTAAGGTTTATCTAGTTAAGCGTCATAATCCTAATTACTTTACGAATTTGAAATAGCTTTAGGCGATTTAATTAATTTCTCATTTTTTCATATCTTATTTTGAGACCACAATTACTAGCTTATTTGAAGCCCAAAAGCACCACGTAAATTCATCATCATCAGCTCATTAAACGTCCCCACCGAGGGGCACGAGCCTGCCCGTATAGGGTGATACGTAAATTCAGTTGTAAGTAATTTATGACACTCAATTAGGGAATGGTCAATTCCAATATCATGAGGTGTATGCTATCCTTGCGATTCTATTCAAAAATATAATTTGACGACATCTGTTTATCATGAAAGGTAGGGAATTAAACACATTAATATTAAAATATAATTTTCTTTGTCAATAAATATTATGGTACTACGCTTAAATAATACATAACATAGTAAATAAACATATCATTGGTAAAATTACACTTTATAAAAGCATAAAATAAATACAGAAGTATATCACAGACATACATACCGCGTTAAAATATAAAGCTATAAAAGTATAAATAGTAGACTTCATTCTTGTGATAAAATATACATGTATATTTATTTAAGATAGATAAAATAAAACAATAGAAAAATAACATAAAGATAAATTAGATAAGATAAATCAAATTGCAAGTAGTGAAATGAAAAGAACACACAAAAATGCGGTGGGAAGAAATATGTCGTAAATATTTTTAAAATATAAATCTAGTAAAATAAAAACATAATAATAAATATAAATATAACAACAACAATAGAACTCCATCCAAAGACTGCAATAACATAATTCAAAACATTAACAAGGAAACAATAAATTACTTATGACTATTATTTCAAATAAATATCTTATATTTAATTGTATTTAATGGAAGGAACAATTCACAGCTTTCATCAATAATGTAATAATTAATGAAAGTTATAAATAACCAGAATATGAATATGACATTATCATACTTGAATGACTTTAACTATTCTTTGAAGGATAACTATAGTTACATCTAAATTTTACCTAAAGTTCCTTACATCCGAGTCTATGTCCCATGATTTTCCTTTAACCTTTTAACAGCCGGGTTTCAGATACAACAGAAAATCAATTGTGTTCAATGGGTACATCAATCTGCGGCGATTTGGAAAGATACAAAGAATAAATCTTATAAGAACCTAAAAGCGGATAAAGAAACTAAAAAGTAAAATATATTTGGCATTATCAGAGCTAACTGCTCGTTGTGTCGTAAGGCATATAGCTGTTGTAGTTCATATCGTATGCCCTTCTGTATCCACCGTGGTGACCATGCTCGTGTTCGTGGTGCTCTTCGTGGCTGTGCGAGTGGTGGTGGGATACCTCAGGCTTCGTGATGATCTCGTAGGTGGTTGACTTATGGCCGCCGTGACCCTTGAGACCGACCAAGGCAGACAGCAAGAGGGACATAAGAGCGGTCATCAGAGCTTTGCCTGCTAGCAATGCTAGTGCTCCTAAAGCAGCTGCTCCCAGTGCACCTGAGGAAAAAGAAGTTATCGTGAATACTATTCATAATGTTTCTAATGGTCAAGGATCTTTATTTACGAGAATGTTTTAAGAAGTAAATGATTTCATTTCTCACAATACTAATTATGTATATCATATAAAAAACTAGAAAAACTTTCCTGGTTAACTTTAAGTTATGGTATCTTGAAATAACAAAAATGGAATCCTAGTTGTGGATCGTTACGTTCTGCGCTTTAAATTATCGTTCATACTGAAACTAAAGTTGAAAATGATATGCCAAAAGGCTGAAAGGTGAAAAAGCTTGGTAAGCATTGAGCTAAGTAGTAATGACCTATTTTCGTTACTCTCTAAGCATTTTTTGACAGATATAAAAAGAGGTGATAAAATCAAAGAGTCTAAATGGACCTCTTTTCCTGTCCTAAGAAACAAGTTAATTGTATTTTCCAGGGCAATGCTTCCCATTATAATATCACATATTTTACGTTAAAATAAGCAGAAACATGTTTATGACAATATGTTAATATTGGAGAAAATTCTATTCTTACCTTTTAACATCAAAGCTGTAGCCAGCAAAGCACCACCGCCTCCTTTTCCACCGCCGAAACCACCACCACCGCCGCCGCCGCCGCCGCCTCCCTTCCTGCCAACTGACTGGTCGCCTTTGGCCACTTCCATAGCTTCCTTCGTAGTCTGAGGATCTAGCAACTTGTATCTTAACGAATGACCATCGAGATAATTCTGAAGGCGATAAAGCAGGAACCTGTTTAGTTTCTCCTCAGGTTTTCCTGGAAACTGCCTTGACAACTCTGCTGCCATTTCCTCAGGGCTCGGAGTGCCTGTTGTGTTTTCCTTAATGATGCTGAGTCCGTGTATCAGGGGCAGCTCATCGCGAGAGCTCAAATCCTCTAAGAAGGATAGGACGTGGATCTTCAAGCATTTGGAACTAAGAAGGCTGCTGCATTCTTTGTGGAGAGAACGCCCAGCCCTCTCAGTGAAGTTGGAAACTGTTTTCTCTGGTTCAACAGTTAAGGTGTTTGGTTGGTTTCCATCTTCTATAAGTCCACTGGTATCGTACACATAACACAGAACCACCACGACGGTTAACACTGCATATTTACTACACATTTTATCACTCGCTATACACTGCACTGGTATTGAAAAACTGGTGTTCAGTGGCGAAATGAAACCATTTCGCCTATCGATCTGTACTGATGAATTCAACGCGATTCCAATTTATTTATACTGCCCAAGCTAAATATAAAAAGACAACGATATGACTTATCTTGGAAATTGTAAAACGAGCAAAAATTGCCCGATTGGCTTTTAGTGTATTGTTCGCGGCAGAACCGAAACTTTCGAACCAGATAGGAAATTCGTTGTATTCATTTTTTCTTTCTCTCACATTTTCTATGGGCGTTACGAAATAATGCATCATAGGTACAGGCCTTTGTAAACAAAAGACGTGACGAAATAAATCAATATTCTTATGTCTCCTTGTACTTAGTCAAATAAAACTTACTTAGTTAAATAGTTTAAGCGACCGTAATCACGCACTTGGCCAAGGCGACAGCTCTTAAACGTCAATAGCCTGTAAACATAGTCCAGAAGTGAACTGTATGGCTGATGATGATGATGATGATGGCTAGTGTGAAAAAAAAAACTGTGTCGTATAGAATTGTCGTATGAAACACGATAGTTGTTCATATCATATTTGAGCGTTAGTTAAAATCTTAATACTGTTTTTTTTTAAATTACTACATTAATATAACTTAGATTAGCGGGCTAAATACTCCCTTTATGATTTTAGGAGGGTTCTAAATGTTAGTCTTTACAAACGTCCGGTAGTTGTACCCTCGTTTGTTATTCAGCAAAATGCCTTAATGGTGTAATGATAAGGTGTCTTTATATCTTCTTATCTGCACTGACAAACAAAAAGAGATAAATTCTATTGTTCTCCCGCGATAACTTCCGAGCGGTTATGATGGGAAATTCAACGCTTGACTTGAATCCTACACAAATTCTTTAGTGTACAACTTCCAAAAAATATCAAACCACAAATCCAATCCAATGTTTAAAATTCAGTTCGATCTATTTAGGTAATTAATAAAAAAAAGGATATCAAATTAAGTCAACATTTGTAATGATTAGACTATTTATCAATGTTTAGATGATCTTGTTTTTTCATCAGAACTGCACTGTCATTAAATAAGTACACATTGAGATTAGTACCGCACAAAGACAAAGATCTAAAAGCAATTTGTTGCATTTCATACTTTCACTTAAGCCAAATAAAAGTGCGTTAAGAAGCCAATCAGCGAAGAAAGTCCGTATTCCTCTTTTTGTTTTCTGTCATCCAGGTGGATTTGACTTTCAATTTTAGACGTGGATCTGCCTTCGCTTTGACCGCACGTGTGTTATGGAGCTACGTTTTGTGTTTTTATCAAAATTTATTCAAGTTAAATCATAAATACTGACATATTCTTTAGATTTTTTCCGCGATAACTTAAACTATATATTTTATAATCAAACAAATAGTTACCTGCATAGCATTATTTACCTGTGTTTTCGAACAATCTTGATCAGCCTTAGTTACTGCAGATTTTAAACAAATTAGAATCTCTGATGAAGTTGTAATCTAAAATAATATTATTAGTATTATATGTCCTTCAATATTATTTGGAAAACGTTATTTTTATACATTGAGTAGGTATGCTTTATATTTTGTATAGTCGTGAGATAGCCCATCTTATGGCATGTAACTGCAGATTAAAATTTATTATTTTTTTAAAAAAATTTTTGACATTTGTATCCAATAGTTAGTTTTTAGTATATTTGTAATGTGATTAAATTTTATTTTATTTTTATTTTATTTTGACATTATTTTTTTTTATTTATAAATTTTATGTTTCTTGAATTGAATTTGAATTAAATTGAATATTATATCGAATTATATCTATGTAATACTCTTATTGTGATTTTAGGTGAATTATGAATTGTATGATAATGTTAACTTATGAATTTGTATGGGTGCAACTTACCTGAAAATAAAGTATTATTATTATTATTAAAATCAAATTAATAGTCTTTTCGCGGGTAGGTACCGAAAGAGATGGCTTAGGGAAAAATACGTTTAGCTGAGAAGAAGTACCAGCACTCCCTTATTCAATATTATTCTACTCCATAACGTACCTTTTTCTTATCTTTTTATATCTTTAATATTGTAGAGGAAATCTTAAATCCCGTTGTGACAGCCCAAGTAGATAGAAAAACACTACGAAAAGTTCATGGTACCTTACATGATCAAAAATCAGTGTCGTCTTTCTTAGTTATATAGGTGTCGTTTCAACATTCCCTTGTAATTCATAACATCATCATACATACCTATATTTGCAAAGAATCTATGAAAACGACGTTTTCTTTGTATATACGATATGCACTAGAAATTATGACTTTTCCTCATTCTTCTAAATTATCATTACAAAATGTCCGTACATAACCGTTAATGGATCATCAATTCAGTTTAATCACTTTTATTTGCAAACATATTGTGGTTATATAAATCAACAATTTGTATAAGTTAAGATAAATTGTCTAGCAATTTATTATTTTACTTCTAGCGATTAATTATTTAATTTTACAAATGAATAAGATAATTCAAAAGTGTCTTGTTTGAGGTTGTTTATTGGAAAACATTCTATTGGCTCGGTTATTTATGATAATGGTTGTGTACTATGCACACAAAAAAATATTTACTATGATTTTTAAAGAAAATAAATAATCATTAGTTTTAACTATTAAATAAATGTCTATCTTTAATATAAAACAGTTGAATAAATACTATCCGTTAGACACAACTTTTTGTGTTCAATTATTTATCTATATTTTATATATTTTTAAGGGTTAAGTTAATGCTAAAATGAAGTTGAGTAATACTTTTTTGAATCTCAATAATTTGATATCTCCTTTATTGAACATTTCATTGATATAATCGAAAAAAGTTGTTGGTGTCCAAAATTCTATGGAAATAATAAACATGAAATAAAAATCACAAACTTTATTTGCTTTGGGTGCAGAAGATTGAATATTATACAATGTTTTGTTAAATAAAAAACATTAAATATAATTACAATAATTATATACATCAAGAAACTAACACATAAATATTTACATAGATATTTAAATATACAGAGCGACTTAATCACAATATAATACTTATCAATAATGTTGTAATATAATATTTTAAGGTAATACAGTCTTTCAGGAGTAGGAATATAATAACATGAGATAATTTTACTATAAAATATATAAACATATTCTATACAAAAATATTTTTCATATCATATTATAAAACGACAAACATTTATACAAAATATATACAAAAAATATGCATATTTATGATATAGTTAAGCATTTTTTAAAATAAATACGATGAAAATATGAATAGTTAAATGTGAGAATGAAATGAAAAAATAAGATTACAAAAACATGAAGAATAAGAAGAATAAAATATATAAATATCCGTTATAAAAAAAATAGATCACAAAATAGGAATATAAAAATGAAGGATGGGTGGCATCTTAATCTAGGAATAAATTAAATAATTTATTATCGTTGGTTCAATAAATATTTAAACAAACATTACTATGCTATTAGTTGCGTTCTTATATAAATACGAGTAAGAGGAAACAAAGACATAATTAAGGTACCAGCTTGAAATAAATATAAAAAGGACAATTATTATACACACAAGTATTGATACAAAATATTTGAATAAAATTGTTCAATAAAATTAAATAATATTATAAACAGAAGTAAAGATAGAAACTTATAATAAATTAAACAAACAAAAAATTAAACATCAATACAGCTTTTCTTATGGACTTACAAATACGCTAACATAAATAATCACAAGAAATAAGAAAACAAATTCCAAATCCATTTGAATTATCGTCATCATAATATAAAAAAATATAAAAAAAGTAAATAAGAGATCACAAGAATTATGTGTAAAATTTGACTAAACGTCCATTTTTTCTTAGTGACATCAAGTTCTACTAGAACTTGAAAAGGAAACAAGATAAAAGACAGAAACGAAGTATAGAAAAGAACGCAACCGTACTTAAAGACTTAACGCCGTCTTACATTCAAACTTCTACCATATCCAGAGTGGCCGTAGCCTCCTACATCTTCGTGGGCTGTACTGTGAGAGTGACTATGACTGTAAATTGGCTTGGAGACGATCTCGTATGTGGTAGACTTCTGGCCGCTTGTCAGAGACTTGATTCCGATGATGGCGGACAGGAGAAGTGACATCATGGCAGTCATTAGAGCTTTACCGGCGAGTAGAGCGAGCGCACCTAGTCCGATGGACATGAGGGTACCTGGAAAAGAGATTGCAAGTTATTATTAAATTTAATTAAATTAGTTTAAAGTTAAAATAATGAGCCATGTTGAGATGACGACTGCAACACCAATGGTTCCGGGTACGATCCCCAGGCAGTACAAACATTTGTGTGCATGACTAGTCTTTTTGTAATGGTCTGGGTGTTTTCTATGTATAATATATTTATAAATAAGAATATATAGTACCCATAATACAGGCTTCACGCTAAGTTTGGTTCTAGATGGTGCTGCAAAAAATTTAAGGGTGATGCCCCAAATTAAGCAAAGAGCATGTACCATTTATACTAAACAATGGATAAACATACTAAGACGGCCCATTTGGTGTAATGGTTGAGACGCCGGCTATCACACCATTTGTGTGCATGCACATGTCTGTTGTATTGGTTTGGGTGTTTTATGTATCACTTAACTAAACTACAGATAACTTTATTAGTTCATTTGGATAATTTCAAATAAACATACAAAACACCTAGATCCGTTATAATTATAAGCGGCCAATAGAGAATACTTCATTCGAAAAAAGGCCTATTTTTAAATCGTCTTCTTCATAAGAAGTTGGGCTGTATGCTTTTTACTTGAATATGTTTATGTTTCGCTGTTTGAATTTGAGAGAAGTAATAAACCACGGAGAATCACTGCATGTGGATGGGTTTATCTATTTGTCAGGAAGCGCCAAGAGCCGGCATGGTTCTCTATTTTTCACCCTAACCTGATGGTAAGTGATACATACATACACCTGACCATGACAGCATTGAAGGATACCAGGTCAACAACTGATACACAGTTATTGTTAGTCCTCCATCAATACCGCACTGCGTCCGTCACCCGAGACAACAGATGATTGGTCTCTTATACCCGGTAATTTCACTGGCTACAGTGCCCTCATCTCCTCCTCATCATCAAAACACAAATTGCATAACACTCCTGTTTCACGGGGCGATGGTACCTACCTAGACAACTCAGTATGGAGTCTACCACCTAGTAAAGGTTCTCTTTAAATTTAATAATTTATTTGCTAAGAAGCCGAACAATTAGATCAAAGATTGACGTGTTATAAATTATCTAGTATGTCAATCATGAACGAAAGCTTTTGGTTGACTTACGGACACGCTCTGTTTAGTTCCTATTACTTTGTAATGTAAGTAGTACATACTTAACTTGTTTATACTTTAACGATATAGCAGGTGGGCGTTGGTAGGCTCATTTTATTTAAGATATCTCTAAGTGTTTTTGTTAAAGAAGACAAGTATATAAAAATAAACAAATATGTAAAATAATACAATCTTGATGTGAATCTTATCATATATTTTTCGTATCCTCCTAAACACCACCACTTAACATATATATTTTTTATATCAAAGCTGTTGTTAGCTTCATAGATGACACAGTTATATTGTACTTTTAGAATAAATAATATTAAGTGAACATGTATTGTGTACACTGTTGGTTAACCCAAGTAAAGAGAAAAAAAATAAAAAAGTTTCCTGATTGTCGCAGGATTAGGTAGACCTTCGTTTTGATACCGAAAAATAATTTTTATCTTTTTTTAAATATTTCAAAGCCAAATAGCGCTAAAACAATTCACTAGCTTGGTCTGTGAGAACTAAACAATGGTAAAACATTCATTCATTATACCATTAATTTTCGAAATTTATCATCATTACAGATTTACAGCCTAATGTGTTCACTGCTGAACGAAGGCCTACCCTAATGATTTCCACACGTCTGATCCCTAGCAGTTGACATCCATCTGCTACCCGCCACCAATAATTTAAATTTTCGTATTTCCAATATTAAATGACCGCCGCTCTGGTGACGTTAAGCAACTATCACAATGATCGCTTATTTGATGGGTCACCGAAAATAATTGGATGTCATTGATAATGCATTGAGCCCAGTAGTATGTTACGGCTTTTAACTCATCATAGGCTTACTTTGTGTGGAGGCTTACAGTGAAATTCGCTGGTTCACTTAACTGATCACGGCGTCTAGTAATTTCACTGTCTGCCTGTGTTTTTGTGCCATAATTAAAATGTTGCTAAAAACACTTACTGCGCGTATAAAATAATTAAAAAATATATAAATATTCACGCGTCCACATGCCGTGTCGTATAAATAAATAAAAATATGCCGTATAAAATAAAAAAAAAACAATTTAGTTTTGACGCGTCCACAAAGTCATCACCATACAATAATAATATCACGCAATGGGACGCTATAGGTTGTTTGATCAATAATAATCATCGTTCCTTATTGGAATATTTATATCCCTTTTATCCAAGTATGGATTTATTCGGCGATCGGTTGGCCTATTTGATGTTTGCTACTGGACTACCAGACCAGAATCGAGCTCACACAGCCCTCAACTACATTCTTTATAGTAAATATTGATCCAGGACCGAGGGTTCAAATCATACGTTGCGGTCAAATTAAGCACCATAGTAAGCAGGAATTAAACCACCAGTCTTAAAAATAACAAACTAGAGTGTTGCACTTCGTTCTCCTAAAGGTTTTTTCCAGCCTCAATAAGCACGGACACAAAACGATAACTGTCAAACAGGAAAGAAGCCAATAAAAAACAATATAATTATGTTATCTGTGGGACGGTTTCGCGCCGTATGTCATTTGTTATTATTTCTACGCTCCGATTCATTCACACCGCTAATGTCGCGGTAACAGCCGTACTTTAAGGTTCCGTGGATGGATTTGGTGAACCTTTCTTAATATTATCTTCGATGGAACTAAAACAACGCCCTAAAATCTTGTATTTTGGTAATACTTTTTATAATATTGACTTCGACAGAACAATGATTTCAATTTAATGTAAAGGTTTTTAAGTCAGTAAGCTTATTCGTAAAACTATCAGTTAAGTAACTATGGAAATAGTCGACCATCGGATCGCTAACCGAACTTAAGATAAGCCGTTGGTCCCATTTTCTATCTTAGGATGGATTAGCCCAATCTGTCAATTACTATGCTGTATGGAAATTCTGCATTGGAACGTTATATTTAATTGACTGATATTCCTGAGTCCTAAACCATTTCACACCCGTGGTTGGTAAACCTAATTGGACCACCTGAATGTGTAACTTGTCACTTCTGTAGTAATAGTCAGTTAATATTGGTATCGAGTTTCAACTTTGCGCCGTTGCAATAATGCTCTAAATGCATGGACATTGTTTGGGATTTCAATAAGAAAATGTACACAGTGTGTTACTTTGCTGCTATTCTGGACTCACGTGGTATAGTATTATTCAATATCAAGTGTTGAGGTTGGTCTAGCTGAATTGTAGACAACAGCAGAGAATAAGCATTTGACTGCCTCATTATCAGCTTTTACTGCAAGGCACAAGCCTTCTCACACAGTATAGCTATGGGAAGATTGGACCACAACCTACAACGTGAGCTTTTTGCGGATTGGATTTCACTGCCTGTCTTATCCTTAAGCCTGTAACATAGAAAAACCAAAGCCAACCAACTTGAGCCAATGAACTTTGGTTTCTCCATAAGATATTTCTTATTTTATTTTGATTTTCAACTAAACGTGCATGCTCTATGCAAAATGGTTGTGTGATTTGCTTGTGAAAAGTTGCGGTTTTCTGTATTCAAATATGAAGAGTCCAATTGAAAACAAAATTACACGCGGCTTTCGTTTTTGTTAAAAAAATCATGACAATAGGTAATCTACTGTTGGTCTAGAAACGAGTCTTAACCCTTTTTTGTTCCGCTTGAAACAGGCTAAGATTTGATACTATTCTTTAGTTTCTTTTTCCCTTACAACGTTTGTTTGTTGGTTTCCGTTTATTGGATAAATGGTTATGAAATTTCAGGTATACTCGTAAATCATGACCTATACATAATTTAAGATTACGATTATTAACTGAAGACAGGCTATTTTATAATACACTGTAGATAAAATTTAATATTCCATTTGCGTAAGCTTCATGAATCATTTTATGTGCATCGCTTTGTCAGCTACAATGGGATGTCATTCTGTCTAATCATATTTTCATGTTCAAGGTAGAATAGAGACTTTGGAATTAGGTCGTATAAATCACCTTACGCACTATGATGAGATTTTAAACTCCAATAATAAATAATTTCAGGATTGGCACGTATAAGTTTAGTTGCTTATTTATAATATTGTTATGTCACATTATTAAAACCTATAAGTGAGTTTGATATCTATTTTCGATATTTAGGCGTAATCCGTTGATTACGCCTAAATATTTAAAACAATTAACAGGTACTTTTACTTATTTTAATAAATCGCGCAAAGATAATCCTAATAGATGAGTTAAAAGTGACCACCCAAGTGTATTTTGTTCCATCTTAATTTCTGCGTTTTTTAAACACATAATTCGGTAAAAACATTGTACCAAAATGTTTTTCTGAATCGCAAAAATGACGTAATATTATACATTTGCCAATAAATTTATTAAATTGAATATCCCTACAGATTATCATTTAACTAAACATACCTTTGAATAAAAGTCCGAGAGCAAGTAATCCACCCATGCCACCCTTTTTCCCGCCTCCCAAACCACCTTTACCGCGAGCCTCACCAACCAAAGCTCTCGCTTCTTCAGTTGCTCCCTCATCCAGCAACCTTAGCTTAATGGTGTGAGTGTCCAAATAGTTCCCCAGCTTGAACAGTAGGTACTTGTCCAATCTCTCATCAGGCTTCGACGGCAATGCTCTGCAAGTTCAGCAGCGAATTCCTCAGCTTTGCTCCCGTTTTCAGCAGTTGCTTCCTTTACTAAGCTCACTCCAGGCAACAGTCGCAGCTCCTCCTTCGAGCTTAACTTCTCCAGCATAGATATGGCTTCGATCTTGAGGCATGTTGGACTGAAGATCCCTCCGGAGCAATCCTTTCCCATGGCACGAGCGGCTGACTCGATGTGTTCTACACTGTTTTGGTTTCCATTTCCGATTTCTGGATTAGGAAGGGCTGCGCAACCCGCCACGAATATCAAAGCCACTAACTTATACATGGTCACGTCTACACCGAAACGAATCTGGTTACGATTTGATAAGGCGATTGTTTCGATTCTCCTTTTATATGTCTCACTATAGTAGTACTCTTATGTCAATTATATTTTCATAGAAGGCTGATTGCAAAAAGTTCTGATGCATGCATACGATTGTGGTCTCACCAGTGTTTAGGTTAAGTGTGTTTTTGTTTGCGGTTAAAGGTTTTGGTTTATTATACGGAGCAGTCACTGTAGTAGAGACCGCCGTGGACGTATAGTAATTTTATGGGTTTTTAATATGTTATCAGATTGCTACAATTTTTTTATGTAAATTTCTTTTGGGAAACTCTAATATTTGTGTTATTAAGTTTGATTATCGAAATAGAGGTATATTTAGCTGTCTTCGTTATTAATTCCGGATACAGATTTTCTATATGTATCACAAATTAAAAACTTTTATTGATGTTAAACCCTTAATAAAAATAATACCTTAATATTGTTGTTATTAATTTAAAAACCATGAAACTGTACACCAGTATTCGTAACAGATTTAACCCGCCCATTGATGACTGTCATTCAAACAATGAAATGTGGAACACGTGAAATTACATAGATGTTCCAATTATTTTATAAGTTAATTGATTTATCACCAGGAAATCGACAACTTTTGTTCCGACATAAATGGGAAGGCCCTTATATGAGACCCTTTTTGTTATCTGGGTGTAATAGAGAATATCACGATTAGGTTTAGAACTCGTGATTTATAATATCTCCCAAATATGAGACATATCTATTGAGACAAAAATCAAATATATTTAAATAATAAAAATAATGTTATAAAAACGATTGATCGTAACAATAAAATACGTAAATAAAATCAATTTCGAGGCGGGTTCACAGGGCGTGGTGTATCAGAGGATGGCGCAGGCGCGGTTGGGCGGGCGGCACGAGCGCTCTTAGTAAAGCAGTATATATAAGATCTATAATAAATTATCAAATTGCTTAATGCAATGCGATAATTCATTTATTCATAATTTATTTTGTACTTTTTTTTGATAAATCTATATGGTAATAGTTTTACATAAATCATTCCATAATATGAGTACAATAATAGCTTGATTCGATGCCAACGATTCAAAATTCACATGTATTGAAATACCATGGATATCTGGCGCAAAATAGGGGAGACCTATGTCCAGCAGTGGACTGCGATAGGTTGAATAGAGATTGAATGATTCGTGACTCATGTCTTGTGTTGATATTGCTTTCTTAGTAGAGTTACAAAAAGCGCAATTGTGCATAACTAAGCATGCACGGTGCATTACATTGCTTTAATACATATCAGTATTATTTTCATCAACCAGTCAGGATACGTATATATTCTTATGTACGTATAACATAATTACGAATTTACATTTGTTAGCTCGTTATAATTAACTTCAAGGGGCAAACAAGTAAATGACTAATCGGATGCTATATGATGCCGCCGTCCATGTACTTAGGCAATGCGTTGCTGGTCCTTCAGATCGAAATAGGCTATTTAATTGTATATCTTTGTGAGTTGTATGTGGTGACGGCAGATTCGAATAAATTTGTGACCATTCTTATTCCTTCAACGGGTGTTGTAAGAGGCGGCTTAAGGATAAAACATACAGCAGAGAACGGGTAGAGAGGCCCTCACATTATACTTAAAAGGAGAAATGCTGTCTACCCGTGCGATAGGCCATAAGTGCAGCAGTGGCTTTATAAAGTGTAGTTAATTTTGCATATCAAATCTTCATCATAGCAGCCTAATATGTAAGATTTTCGAACTGTTTATTTCATTTTGAAATGGAGTGACTATCATTAATTTCAATTATCTTTGTTTTTGTTATAATTTCATGTGCAAAAGTACCTGCATGAAAGGTAACGGATAAATTTGTCACGCTTAGAAATAAAATCTAAGACACTTAAAAAATTAACCGTCAGAAATCGGAACATTACTATCTTTATTTTTATAAAAAATAACTCTTCTGCTAATTGTTTAATTTCGCAAATGTCACTAACCTTTCATCATCATCGCCATGGCAATAAGTCCACCCATCCCTCCTTTCTTTCCTCCCATACGAGAGGATTCTTCGCTCTGCCTTCCCCCACCATACTTCTAGCTTCTTCCACAGCTGAATCATCTAGTAGCCTCAACTTCACAGAGTGAGTGCAAGAACGTCCCTACATGGTACAGGAGATACTTGTCCAGTCTTTCATCAGGTTCCGAAGATAGAGCCCTTGCAAAATCAATTGCTTGCGTCTTAGCTTCTTTGTCCTTCACGAGACTAACACCAGGTATCAATGCCACTTCATCTTTCGTATTCAGTTTCTCCATTAGTGTTATCACTCCAAGTTTTAGACACGTCGGATTGAATATACCACTAGAACAGTCTTTTTTTACGCGCACATTTTCCACGGCGGTTCCGTACTTTGATTGGCATAGCCAAAGTACTAGATACAACGCAAAGTGCTAAAATTTTGTACATTTCGATGTGTTCACACGTCTGCTGTGCCTGATCTTCGTCAGAACTGTGATCATCCGCTTTATTGTCACCCTTTTTATATTTTGTATTTTGTGGTCAGTTGATTACTCCTGGCTAGCGCGTGTCTTGGTTTCTGGTACTAAATGTGGCCAGCATTAATATTGTTCTATTCAAATCAACGAGGTGATTAGGATAGTCTCTATACAGACGCAATACGGTCTATATTTGCAAGAGTTCCGTGATTTGTAAATCGTTTTGCGTGTAAACGTATAAAAGTTTTATCCGCACATTTTCAAAGCATCGTTAGCGGAATGAGTGCAATAAGGTAATTTTCAATTTGAAATATGAGATTTAAAACTTTTACATATGGTTTAAAATCGTTTGGTTTTGGCTTGCAATTGTTTTGGGTTTGTTTTCTTTGAACAGATGTTCGACTAAGTATAATAACGTGTGTTCTTATTATGCTATTTTAATTTCTACAAGCCTATTAGAATTTATGAAAAATCTCTCTCTTTTAGCTTATATGTTTTCAAACATAATGGACTATTATTACTTGGCCATTATATCAAAAGTTTTAACTGCTATATTGTGATATTTCACTGTTAATATTGAAATGGTTATTTTCGACGCGATTGATGGCGCCTCATGTATTTTATACTTACTTGTACGAATTATCACGGGTTTGGTCATAAAAGTTATGATTACAACAATTGATGGTTCAAAAGTATCTGGTCAAGATTTATTTGAATAATGATATTTTGAGTTTGATCCCTAAGAAATACCTACTAAGATTACGTATGTTTTTGTTACCTTATGTTTTTGATTACTGTTGATAATTTGCTTTAGTTTTCCATTCTATTATTTAAATAATACAATACTATCTACTCCAGGACTTAAAAACTTATTCCACATCAGTAAAGACTTATGCAATTATCTTCACGATTGGAGAGCCGGCTGCAGCATTTAACAGGTTAGATTTAATGTACCCCGTTCTTTGATGAATGTTGAACCTATCTCTGAACCGCCTCTCATGCTACCTAAGTTTTTACTTCATTGGCCCGTGGTGCAACATACCTAAGAAGGAACGAGGCACTGTTCATCCGTAAACATGCACTGAGCTTGCATAGTGAATAATATAATAGTTCGTTTTCCTTTTATCGAGTTAGTAGGGAATTGTTTCATAAATTTCCTTCTATTCAATCTATCACATTCCGGACAGTCCGGAGGGCGTCCTACGCTACGCTTGCCGAGACGCGGTCTCCCCTCCGGAACTCGTCTGCTCCAACGGCTATCGGTTCTGCGACATACGTGACCGGCCCACTGACACTTCAACTTGCTGATCCGGGGGGCTGTGTCGGTTACTTTAGTTCTCTTATTTTTAAATCATTTCTGATCTTATCCCTAAGAGAGACCCCGAGCATAGCTCGCACCATTGCGCGTTGAGTGACTTTGAACTTGTGAATCAATCACGCAGTCAGTGTCCATGTCTCAAATTTCCCTACCTACTCGATAAATGGACCAGACCCACTCTGGTGTTAAAGTCGGCATGAAAGTCTCTGATTGAGTTTTGAGTAACGACCGTCATAAATGGGCCAAATCAATAGCTAAACAAGCACATAATCATCTTTCTTTTCAGACAATTAATCAAACGTTTCCGCATATAATGTCCAAACCAAAGTGGGAAAACGCACTCTTAGTGACTTTCTTTTTTGATCGCATAACGATCTAGCCGTGGGATTAGAACCCACAAATCAAGCCGGGATTGAATTTCAACGTGCAGACCAATAGACCATGGAGTAATAGCAGTTATCTGCTGTTACAATCAATAAATAACGTAGTAAATAATGGGCTCTTTGAATTAAGCTTTTTTGAGAATCCACTCTGTGATAAATGTACATAGTTGAGATACCTTGGTGAGTTTCTAGGTACTACGATACTATCATTATCATCAGCTCATTAAACGTCCCTACTGAGGGGCACGAGCCTACCCGTAAAGGGTGTATACGCCTTAGATGTCTGCGCGGGCCCAGTGCGGATTGGCCGACTTCACGCACAACCTTGAATTTATTCGCAAGTGTGCGCAGGTTTTATCACGATATTTATTTTTTAATTGCAAGTCACATGGTATCAAAGATACTGTAATAATTAATAATAATAAAAATGTCATTGCACACGTTTTCTGATCGTCTGCAAAGAAAATTGATTCCGTACTTCGGTAGACGCGTCACATCGTTGGTTCTGCCTACAATCTCAGGATGACAATCGTCACTTCACACCAATCCAAACTCAATACAACCTCCCAATAGCCATCGTGTAAGGAAGTGTACCTTGTTGTCTGATATTAAGGAAATAAGGAAGTGTATGGGCATACCCTATCATCTGAAATTACGTGCTGTTTCAATGATTCGAAACATTGTATTCATCATTAAAAGCTCAATAAACGTCCCTACTATAGGGGATGAGCCTACCCGTAAAGAGTATTTTAGGCCTTAGTGGTCCATGCGGGCCCAGTGCGGGTTGGCCAACTTCACGCACAACCTTTGAATTTATTCGCAGGCGTGCGCAGGTTTTCTCACGATTTTTCCTTTACCGTAAGAGCATCGGATATGTACGAATTTTCGAAATTATATGTACGTTACATATAATTTCGAAAATTCGAAAACATATTTGTATGTGGCGGGATTTGAACCTCAGCCCTCCCGGTAGAAGGGCAACAGTCCACACCATTGAGCCACCGACGAAACATTTTATTAATAACTAGCTTTGGCCCGCGGCTTCGCTCGCATGAAATTCGGGATAACACGGTACTTTAATTTATCACTATACATAGGATTTCCCCTCCCTCCCTCCTTTAAAGGTTTCGGGGTCAATTTCAGAATTTTTTATTAGCAAAAAATATGTTATGGTGAGCTAACCTTAAAAGATAGACATATGCTGTCGCGGACTTTTTTGTAGACCTTTAAAAGGAGAACAATACTCTCATACATGACTTTTTGTGTAACTTTAACCGTTTACGCAGCGTACGCAGCGGAAGCTCCAAGTATGAAAAAATACCCCCGATTTTGAAACATTTTTCATTACTGATCCGCTTCTATTACTCGTTGCGTGATGATATATAGCCTATAGCCTTCCTCGATAAATAAGCTATCTAACACTGAAAGAATTATTCAAATCGAACCAGTAGTTCCTGAGATTAGCGCGTTCAAACAAACAAACTCTTCAGCTTTATATATTAGTATAGATAAATAGATAAATATCAAATGTTTAATAATATGGAAAGGCGCCTCTTTATTGCTTTAATTAACTTGAGGACACAAACATTGGCGCTAAATCGAGTCTTGTTGTCTTGACACAATTTATAAAATAAATGTTTACAAAATAGATTTTACCTTTAAGAAGTTATTACAAAATTCAATGTCAATCAAATAGCAACTAAGAGGATTTTGATAAAATACGTAAGAGCCCTAAAGTATCCTTCCTATACCTCACTGGATCAATGAATTTAAAGGCAGTGAGCTAGGCATGATTTTCAGGACCAATTGCCGTTGAAATAGAAAAGTCTAAATGTGAATAGAACCATCAACGTTAATACGTTGATGGTTCTATTCACATTTAGACTTTTGCCAATGGTAATCCATTGGCACAAGTTATACACTGTTGCACCACTTGTACCATCGATGGATCTAGTCAAAGTGTGCTGTGTACTGAAAATCACCCAGGTGATATCACAAGGCCTTAAAAATATAAATAAGGGTTATGCTTTTTCATGCCAATATCTAATACGATTTATGATTCTAACAAACACAATCATGCAAGTTATTTTCTGTACCGAGCCTTATTTTTCGTCCCGTTTCATCACTTAATAAGCCAGTTTAATAGACAGAAGGCTCAATTAGTGACGTCACGAATGTCGTGCCTCAAATTTGGGCCCAGAAAGCGTAAGATGCCTAATGACTGGCTCGGCGTATTCGTGTAGCGTGAATTGGTGGATGAAGTAAGTAGTTTTCCTGTTATGGCAAGTTTATTCGATGTCTTTTTTTAATCTATATTTTTTTAGTTGAATTATGTCGTGAAATGTCAGCCCCATCGAATCTTAGCCTATTAACGTTACATATTACCCAATGCGAAGTGGTGTTTGTTTACGACTACTACCTTTAGTAGCTGGGATTTAGGGTTTAAAGTTTCCCTCCGAAGCACGGAATCATCTTTATTTTCGGATGATTAGATCATCTCGTAATCACTTAACCAAACAAAGAATCGCACAAAGTGACTTTAACTTTACGGTCTCCCCGGGGATTCAAAGCTACGACCTACGTATCATAAGCCCAACGCTCAGCACTTTAGACCACGGAATCACAACATATTAAAACAACTTAATACTTTCGGTGATGTTACCTCCTTGAACATATTCTTGTGATAAGTTTAATTCTACAATGTGTTTTTCCATCTACCTGGTTTATCTGGTAGTATGTGAAAATTGTTACCCATCCTGTTTTTCCCTCTATTTTTTAAGGTTGGCAGCGCTTCGGTGCTACTTCGGATTTACAAGTGTTTATGGAGGTATTCCTTACCATCAGGTGAACCGTTTGCTCGTTTGCCTATTGAATGCAGAAAAAAAAACATGTTAAAAAGATGAGTGCTCAAGTAAGTGTAATAAGTTGATATACGCAATCCATTATCCATTTGATGAATGTCTTATTGTTATTACCAATGTGTACTTTATACTTATCGATTTAAGTATGAGAGTCGCTAATTAGCCAAATTAATTGACATGTCAAAAGCTGAACCGATGTGTGTCTAAACGAAAGTGTGCCTACTCGTATAACGTAAACCGTACTAAGAGAATGTTGATTTGCGACTCGAAAAACACATAACCGTCAAGTTGTTTATTTTTACACCGCATAATGTAGAAACGAACCGGCAAAAACAATCGTGACGTATTGAAAGCGATATGTTCACATGTGTTTTATTAACAATTGGATCACTCTCTCCGCATCTAATGCGATGTTCTTTGCGGGAGAGTGCGGCAAAAATAAATTTTGTTTACTAAGGACTGATTATTTGGTTGCGAAGTGACTCTTTCGAAAAAAAAAAAACGCGGTTTATAAGCCTTTGATTCATTTTCAACATGTAAAATGTCATCAATAAAATACAATTTTAAGACAGGATGGGGTAAAGGAAATAGTGAAGGGGGTTTAGCACTACCGGTAACTTCGCTCACTCTGCGAAACTCAAAGCTCACATCGTTTTTCGTTGGTTTTCTGTTAGACTGTGTCCAGACACAACAGAAAATGTATTGATGTGATATTTAGAAAATGTATTTATGAAATATTTACAAAATATAGGGTTAAGTTAGCCTATCATGATCAGCTCATTATACGTCCCTATTGAGGGCACGAGCTTACTCTTAGAGGGTGTGCCTTTGTCGTCTACGCAGGCCCAGTGCGAATTGTCCGATTTCATGCACAACCATTGAATCTCTACGTAGGCGTGGCGGCGTGGCGTTCCTTACGATGTTTTCCTTCACCGTAAGAGCGGCGGATAAACGTACATATAGTTTCAAAAATTTACAAACACGTGGCGGGATTTGAACCTGCACCCTCCTCATCAGAAGGCAACATTCCACACCAATGAGCCACCGGCGATCTTGAGTTGGCCCATTAACGCCGAAACATGGTCCTTGAACTTATCTATACTAATATTATAAAATTGAAAAGTTTGTTTGTTTGCATGTTTGTTTGAACGCGCTAATCTCAGTGTTAGATAGCTCATTTATCGAGGAAGGCTACAGTCTATATATCATCACGCTATCTATACTAATATTATAAAGCTGAAGAGTTTGTTTGAACGTGCTAATCTCAGGAACTACTGGTTTGATTTAAAAAAATCTTTCAGTATTAGATAGCTTATTTATCGAGATAGGCTATATATCATCACGCTACGAGCTATAGAAGCGGAGCAGCAATGAAGAATGTTTCACAATCGGGGGAATTTTTTCATGCTTGGAGCTTCCGCTGCGTAAACGGTTAAAGTTTCGCAAAAGTCATGTATGAGAGTATTGTTCCCCTTTTAAAGGTCTACAAAAAAATCTGCAATAGTATATATCTATCTATTAAATTTAGCTCCCTATAACATATTTTTTGCTAAACAATTTTTCTTAAATATTGCATCATTTGCAAAGAAGTTTTCATAAATATGATAATAATCCTTATCCAATTAAATTATTTATTTATCGCAAATATTTCCTTTTTAACAAAATTGCCCTATATATCATTCAACTTCAATTAATATCTTATGAGATATCGCAGTATTAACTCACCTATATAAACAAAGTAGCGGGTTTAAGAGATCGTTAGGCCCAAGTGATTATTCCACGCGGACGAAGTCGCACGCAAAAGCTAGTAATACCATAACGTAATGTTAGAATGATTCAATGTTAATTTTTGCCCCAACCTGAGCCCAAGACTGACTACGCTCATGGTTATATACTAATCCTTAGTTCGATGCTAAAGGCGCTATGTGAATGTCAGTGGATATTTCATCATCATCATCGTCAGCTCATTAAACATCCCCAACGAAGGCCACAAGCCTACCCGTACGCGGACCCAGCGCGGATTGGACGACTACATATGGATGGATATTTAATTATTACTATTTTAAAATGGTAGTCGTTTACACTCACTGTTCATCTTCTTTTGGTTCGTGTTTTAAATTATTGACCAATCTCCCTTACCTTAACACTTCATTCGTAGATATGTATTTTCTTATAGGGAGGCAAACGAGCATGCGGTTCACCTGATGGAAAGTGTCATCGCCGCCCATGGACATTTGCAATAGCTGAGGTCACAGGGATGTGTTGCCGGCCCTTTATATAAGAAACGCTTGTTTTAGGGACGCCAGGCCCTAGTTTATTTTGTTTAATTTTATCTATATTGAAGAACAGTTTCCAAATGTTTTGTTTGATTACCAGCTGCAATTTATTATATAAATTAAATTATCTCTCTCTCTTCAGCATATTGCAGTCCACAGTCTGGTTAGATGCTCTGTTGCCCTGTGCCCTGCTGAGTGACTTTCTTAGGATTTCTAACCAAGCGTGGAAATTATGGCTAAAGTCTCTAAGTCCAGCATTGTCATAAAATTTTCATATCTAAACTTTTCTTCACCTTAGTAAAACACTATTTTTAGTTATATCAACACTGGGAAACAGTTAAATGACCCTGTTTTTTGTAAATACTAGTTAATTACATTTCGGTCATTTGTCACTCAAAACCCTTTTTGCTCCACTATATGCCCTATCCACTTTAACGTTATCTGCTACGTTAATATTTTTCGTTTTCATAAATATATTCGAAACCCAATAACGGTACTTATTGCGTAGGAGAGTTCTAATATTTAAAGGAAGCCCATGGATTAATGACTTCAACAAAGATGAGGTATATCTGCGCTAACAGCACGCGGATAGAGTTGATGGGTTATTTCGATGTATTGTAAGCGTTTGGGGGCGTCCATAAAATACGTGAGATTTTTCAAAATGTGGGTCTCTTGCGTAAACGCGTTGGATTGTTATTGTAAAAGGGAAAAAATGCTGCGTGCTTTTATTTACGACTAGTTAAGTCTAGTAATCAATATTGCTGAGAGTTATAAGTGTCATAAAAAATACGATGGATTATTTGAATCGTGACTACTACGATTGAAAAAAAAGAATATCTAATTTAATTTAGTCTATGGAGAACCATGCGTGGTCTTAAGAGTGACTATTGGAACCAACATGACCATATGATTTTCAGTAAAATCACGTGCTCCTTCAAATTCGTTCTGATCTAGCTACTCTAAGCCGTTGACGCTTGCGCACAGTAACTCATTGGCTCGTCTTGTGACAATCCGTCTTACTTTGCGGAGCATACGCGCTTGCTTAGTTGGTGCAATGTGGGCCTCGCCTGTGCTCTACAGCTCTTTTGATAGATATTTTCTTTCGAACGAATAAGTGAATGATTTTAATCCTATTACGATTACGCTTGAGATTAAATCTGAAACATGTACAATCTGGATTAAATGGGCCAAAATAGTATTTATTTTTTTCAATTAGAAAAAAAATGCGTGATATTTGCCGAGACCGCCCCTCTCTCAAACGTAAGATTAGATGAGATTTGACCCTTAAATATCTCACGTAATTTAAGGACACCCATTTTCCACAATAACCCAATATGAGCCGCGTGAAAACCTCGAACTGGAGATAAATTGGTAGGAGTTCGACGTATTTGACGTAGAATTTATATCAATTTCAGTCATTCATTTCAGTGCTGGAAAGGCTTAAATTGACTCTACATCTGTCAGGAGTACATCCAATAAAACATGATCTCCACACTAGAACAAGTCTCGCTCAACGATTCATAGAACGCTAAATTAAATTGCATAGAACGCTAAATTAAATGGCTTGGAACGCTAAATTAAATTTCTCGACTTTAATATTAATCAATACGAATTCAAATAAAAACTTGGACCCACATACGAACTCAAAAAAATTGCCACATTTATGATTAAATGTAGGTTACCAGAATAATTTCTCGATTAACTATGACTAATCACACCTGTTATTTGGCAAAAAACAATGAAGTGAATACTTTTTAGTTTCATTCTGTGACACTGCGCTAGAATTGAGCATAAAAAAAAGAAAAAAACAGCACTCTCTATCGGATCGTGACGACATCGAATGCTTTTTTCCTTTTTTGAATTTTGCTCAGTAGTCTCAAAAAACTTCAACAGATGGCGTTGACACTAGTGTTTAGTTACAAAAGCCGTCAATAGATGGCGTTAGTTGCTGTGATTTTAGACAAAAAGTAAAAGAGTACAGAGAATGGACTGCCAATACGCATGTTTATTCTAGGTCTATTAGGCTTCAGTGTTTACATTTTTTGTTTGACACTTACGAGTAGGATTGTGTAAGTCACTTGTGACTAGTATTACCTGGCTATTGTCACTTGTAATAGTTTGAATATTGAATAACATTTCCCGTCGGAATGATAAAAAAGTAAATTTGTCTTTTGTTTTTGAGAAATAAACATAGTCTTTCCATGGTTCATCATCATCATCATCATTACAACCTAGAAAGTCCACTGCTGAATGAAGGCCTCCCCTAATGATTTCCACGCGGACCGATCCCTTGCAGTTGACATCCATCTGCTACCTGCCACCTTAACCAGATCATCAGACCATCTGGTTGGGGGTCGGCCTACGCTTCGTTTGCCGTTACGCGGACGCCACTCGAGAACCTTTCCGCCCCATCGGCCATCGGTTCTACGCACTATGTGCCCTGCCCACTGCCACTTCAACTTGCTTATCCTGTTGGCTATGTCGGTCACTCTAGTTCTCCTACGGATATCCGTGTTCCGGATCTTATCGCGTAGGGAAACACCTAACATAGCCCTTTTCATAGCACGTTGATCAACTTTAAGCCTATTTAAGAGGCCCTTAGTAGGCGACCACGTTTCCATGGTTAGTTGTAATTAAATAAACTATATAAAGGATCAGAGCCATTAATTTATATAAACACATTAATATCTACATTACTTGCTTCTCGGACCGTATTGTATGCGCATGTTCTGTTTTCCTTACCTTATTTCGTGATTTAGGATTATATCATATAAGAACTAAAATAGTATATAGAGCGTCGGTGGCTCAGTGGTGTGGACTGTCGCCTTCCTACCAGGAGGGCTGGGGTTCAAATCCCGACACGTACCAATGTATTTTCGATTTTTCGAAAATATATGTACGTTATCCGACGCTCTTATGGTGGAGGAAAACATCGTGAGGAAACCTTCACGCACGCCTGCGAAGAGATTCGAAGGTTGTGTGTGAAGTCGTCCAATCCGCACTGGGCCCGCGTGGACGACTAAGGCCTAATCACCCAAAACGGGTAGGCTCGTGCCCCTCGGTGGGGACGTTTATGAGCTGATGATGAAAATAGTATAAATGCTGAGTTTACAAATGAACATTAAAATGAGCCATAGTGGGGTTTTCAAATTGTGGGATCTAATATCAAAAGGCTTTATAACGTTTTGATATTTTTTTTATTAATGATGGGCTTGCTCGTGAGCACAGACTATTATAGTGGAAAATACGTGCTCTAAGATGAAGCTAGCTTGCCCAGAAAAAACCTATTGCCACAGGCTTCTATGTGGCCGGAAACACAGATACAGGCAGATCATTTTCAGACGAAATCTAATTAGTATAATAATATCATAATAGTATTAGCAAGGAATTTTTTTACCTCTTGTTGTGGTAACCATCATTGTCATCTTTGACGAACCTGTGGAAAATGGATAGCAGTGCGGTTGCTAACTTGTGACGTCAACATTTTTATAAACCTAACCTACAAATAGTTTTAATGTAAATTAATGTTATTTTAGTTTAATTTTCATTTGAAAATCCCCTCACTACAAACCTTAGTGGTTTTGTACGGGATTTGATATATATGAATATTGTAACAATTTTTTGGTAACTTCAAATAATTAATAACAAAGAAATAATTTCACTGTTAGTTATGCTCTTTAGTCTAGAACATAATAATACCAAAACCACGAATTATATGGTAGGAGTAAAAGGTGAATATTAAAAACTACAGTTTTCATCGGGTTACTTCGGCTAAAATAGCTTATCCAGCAGTGGGATGCGTCTGACACAAAGAATTAGAAAAGAAAATCCCTAAAATATCTTGATTTAATTAGTATCGGTGTAAGTCTTTATTTCATATTGAAGAAAGTTATTAAAATTGTCAAGGTTTTGAATGTAATTGCCCGCATATAAAATATTTTAACCCATTGTATTAAGGTTGTATTCAGAGTGTGTTCTCAAAATGTGTGAGCACCAAGAAATCGGAAGTTGGTGAAAGTAACACCTGTGTGTTGTTATGTAATTTCTCCGAATAATATGCGAAATAAGAAGCTATCTATCATTTCAACCAGAACACAGGCCAATCCACAAAGCAGGGCTATGGGGAAATCGGCCCGTGACCCACCAAGCAGGCCTCATAACGACCACTTAAATGACAAATAAAAGACATCAACGCGTTAATGTTTGCAATCCCCATCAGTGACTATTACAATTTGTATAATTTTCGAACGGAAACGGATGTATTGATTTAGAACTCTAAATTTATTAATAGTTCCAAGTTTTATTGATAAGTGTTTCTTCATATATTTTAAGTTTCAAATATATATTGTAAGAAAACACTAATCATATAACTAATAGGTTCCGGAACTATGCTATTGATAAGTTCTTATTATATCATAAAATTCTTAAAATTGGATGAGTGAAACTTGGCAACGTACATGAGTATTTACTGTATATGGTAATTATTTATTTGAGTATTTACTTCCATTATTAAAAATCCAGGCGTGTCAATGTCATTAAATACGGAAAAAGTATTGCAGTGCTTCCTACTATAACTACTTGCATATTATGGCTTAGACTGTTTCTCTTAATGGATGAGCGTATTGCGCTTCGGAGCTTAAATCGTGCCTTCCGATGCAATGAGGACTCTTCATAAAGTTTTAAGTCACCTATTTTATGCAATGTTTACATTTTTTGTTTGACACTTCCGAGTAGGATTGTGTAAGTCACTTGTGACTAGTATTACCTGGCTATTGTCACTTGTAATAGTTTGAATATTGAATAACATTTCCCGTCGGAATGATAAAAAAGTAAATTTGTCTTTTGTTTTTGAGAAATAAACATAGTCTTTCCATGGTAAGTTGTAATTAAATAAACTATATAAAGAGTCAGAGCCATTATTACATACATATTCTATGCAATGATTTAAAAAGTATAGAGTCGTGATATGTTCACAAAACAACCGAACGAGGAGCTTGTAGTTAGGGTACTTAATAAATGCTAATATACCTACATACGTTATTTTGTAGATAAATACATTTTATACATCGGAACACCCAAACTATTACAAACAGACATGTTGATACACACAAATCTTCGTACTGACGGGATTAAAACCGGAACCTTGGTGTAGTAGTCCACGTCTCGACCATTACACAACATCAGTCGTCAAATACTTTAACTGGCATCCCTAGGTAAATACGTATTGGCGGGTTGCCAAATATTACCAGTGCCTCGGCCGCTATTTGCCGAGAAGTACATGAAGATTAGATGGAGTTAGACCCAAACAACTTGGGATCACTACACCAAAAATACATTAATAAAATCCCATACAACTTTCCTGACACACATGTGAGCCGGCCCGACGTCTTGTACCGTTTGCGGCAAATTATATGTATTTATGTATTTGGGATGGCTAACGGAATGCGGCCGGCCGGATACTTACGGACAGACATTTTTATACATAGATGCGCGGTGAAAATTGTGATTTACCCTTTTTTGTGTTACCAATTGAACAAGACAGCACGGTCAAGGCGAGCGCACCTGATGGCAAGGGATACGCCTGACCATGACAGAGCGGCTTTGATGGAGACCAACTACTGACAGTTATTATTCTGCACTCGAAATCCGAGACAACAGATGTTAGGTATCATGTACCCCGTAATTTCATAATTAATAAAATTTTTCCCGAAACATAGAAGTGCATAACTTTTCTTTTTTACGGGCTGATATCTGGCACTGTGGTGTACCTAGACGAACTACCTGCTGTGTGGGATAGGCTTAGAACTTATGTAATGTTACAATTTTGACGACCCCTACGCTGTGATGGTTTAAATGTTAAACGGCTAGCAGACCAAGAGTGTTACAGGAAAATGCTTAGTTTGGGGCTAGATGGCGCTGTGTGATTGTCAATGGATATTTATTAATTTTGGAAAGCAGAACAAAATAATATGTATTGAATGCGCCAAATATATATATTTTCTTACATTCTCTCTCTTCTTACTCTCCTAGTCTTCTTGCAGTGAGTGGGTAAAAGGGTTTTTCATTCAAACTTTTACAGGTACTGTTTTATCTAAAAACCAAAACCGCTCACTATTCTAGAAAGGGTCTTTAATTCATTGATTGAATTGAATTTTCTTAGTATTTACAAGATACTTTTGAACCATTGATAAAAAGATGTTAAAAATTAGTGTGAAAGTGGATTCTACTGAGAAGACTCAGGCAAGGAACTCAGTAGATATACTAGAGTATACTATGTGTCTATTTAATGTGTGTAGATTGCAGGTAGTAGGAAACATAGGCAAAAACTTTCTAGGGTTAAATCTTTTGACTAGCCAGAGTCTCGATTGCTGTTTGGTTTCAGTTGCTCCCAACTTTTCTATTCCCAATATAAAAATCATCACATGAAATATGTATGACAATATAATATTTTGATGTTATAAAATGTATGCGAACCCTGAAGTTGTGGGAGTCAAATTGTTTCAAGGTATTTTGAACTTCACTAATACATTTAAATTGAATAATTGATGTAATGATTGTGTTGGTTTTTCTACTACTTTTAAAAATAATTAAATAATCAGCGTAGCGTATTATTTTTATTTTCTTGCCATCATCCACAAATTGTATGTTCCATCCATAGTAAGCAAGATCGTCACTTATTACATACAAATAATATACTTTTTAATTTAGGTTTCAAAAAATAACACCGGCACAATCCCGCCCATAGTCGCTTCGCGTGTTGACGCACTTTCATGCGCATACGCAGTCGTCTCCGGGGTCGATGGCCGACTTTCTCGACGCCATCTTGCGTGATATAACCTCGAGGGTGGAGTCCATGACGTCACTGGAATGAAAGTTGCGCCTCGTTGTTGACTTGAGATTTTGATCATTGATTTGATTTTGAACCAGGCCTACTCGTGATAAGATTTTTAGATTATGTTTTATTTTATTTAACAGGTTTCGTGACCTGTACAACCTATTCATATAGTTATTTCGTGAATCAACAGGAGATGAACACTTAGACCTATAACGTTTATAACCTCTTAGTACACTGCTTCCCTGGGCATTTCAAATTATAATGTAGAATATTACTTGATAACATTTAATTTCTTTACGCTAGTACATACTTTAAATGGTCAAATAGCTCGTATTTGCTAAAACCCATAGTTTCTGGTTATCTAATAAAGTTTGGAGCCGTTTTTATTTTAATTATTAAATAATTTAAGTTTGTAAGTTTTCCTTATTGGTAAACACTGTCATAATTTTATCATCGTCTTTAAATGGTCTATAATTACTTTAACTATAACTTTAAACTTTTTTCTGACGTTCTACTAGAGGGTTCATAAGCTATAGATTTTTTATTGTTTCAGGCTACCAGGATATGTAAGGGGTATTCCAATATACTTACATGTTTTTAGCTGTATGAAGGAACCTAAAATATTTATAAGTTACCCAGTCCTGTATTTACCGTGCGGTGACGGGGTTTTTTTATATAATTGTCACCATAGCTTTTCCTTTGGGTGCGATATAAGGTAACGTAGGTACAGAACTTTCAGTAGACAACAGATATTTTTTATCTAAACTAAAATTTTTAGGTATTTATATCATAAACACATTCACCAAGCGTGGAGATTATGGGTAAACCCTTCAATATCATTGATGGTTTTGCCATAATCTCCACGCCCTAAGTTCAGCAGTGATCTATTATAGGCTTTGCACGATGCCTAGATGTACCAATAATGAAATGACCACTCGTTCATAAGTTTTTAAACTTTGTTTATAAGCTTTTACTTTAACAGTTTTGGTATATTGCCTCAAATCATATTTTTAACGGTGAATGATTGAATGAAAGTAGGTTTTAAAACAACTAAATTGTTTGCTTTGATTCACCATAATGAACTTATCCTCATTTAACTATTGTAGTCCATTAATCATAAACTCCCATATCCTACGCCACGATAACAAATATGCTGTCTCTACTTAGAGCTCGTCTATTCCTATGTCATCGATCCTGCGGTACACACTTCAAAATTATTATCAAGTTACCTATATGGAGAGCGTCGGCGGCTCATTGGTGTGGACTATTGCCTTCCGATCTGGAGGGCGCAGGTTCAGATTCCGCCACGTACCAATTCTTTTCGAATTTTCGAAATTATATGAACATTTATTCGACGTTACTACGGTGAAGGACAACATTGTGAGGAGGCATACGCAGGTATGCCTATGAAGAGATCAAAGGTTCAACCTTTACGGGTAGGCTCGTGCCCCTCGTTGAAGACGTATAATGAGCTGATGTGATGACCTTCATGGGGAACTTCAGACATCTGTGTCCTTACTCTCACACAGTAAGTCTCAACATTTTACACCTGTTAGCATCCAATGTCACGTTTGATAAGACACATTCTCTTTTCCAAAATGCATAATAAATTCTTATCATATCCTTGAAAAGAGCCTTATATATCCAAGATTTGAATATGTATTCTGCACGTCATAATATAAAGAAATGAGGTAACAAATGAAAATCATTGTTTACTGCGCTAATGACGCGTCGCCATTCGGACACTTTCACCGACTTTCGAAGTGTTCACTTTCGCCTCGACGAAAAAAAAAACCACATACATCCGGCTCGAGATTGCGAAATGGGCACCTGAGGTTGTCGCGTAACATCGAGGCATTTAAACGTGGTGGGAGGCTGAGGCGTGGAGATTACTATAGTTGGTCATTTGTCGGTACAATAAATAGGAGCCGCTTTGAGGGGCTAATTTTAGAGCAATTTATCTTGACTCTTTAATGGAGGTATTATTGAATATATTAGTATGACAGTATTTAAATTATTAAAGAATATATGTTGCAATTATAAATTTATTTTTAATTAACTTATTTTTTAATTTATTAGACAGTATGCGTAACATACAATACAAATGAAAACATACATGCGTATGACTACAATAATAACTACAGTAACAATTTTTACACTGCTATTACATTTACGCCTGTAAATATCTATGCTTACTCGTATTTGTGATAAATAGAGATGAAAGGCATTTTTTTGGTAACATTTGAAATGAAGAGGATTTATTAGGTAATCAATAATGACATATGGTTTCATGTGGAATATCTTAAATTATTTTCATTAACGAAGGTTTTTATAACAAAACAACTTAGAAGAAATCATATTTTCACATTTCATAAGTCATAATTTTGAAAATTATTTGTTTTTACTATTTAAATAGAAGAAATATTTTCCTCGAAAAAATGTTATTCTTAAATTAAAATTATTCATGTTTTCAAGTAACTCATTTCTCTTATTTTAAGTATACCTAAAATACATATTTTATAAACATTTTAAATATAGCTATAGATAGATTCGTCTAGTCTAGAAAATATTTCTATCGATTGGGACTATTACCTTGACCAAAGCTGAAAGCAGAAACAAGTGAGATTCAAATCTTTAAGTATTAGCGATTTGTCAATAGACAATCAATATTAAATAGTCTATACTATTGTTATACTTTTTCTTTTTTTATGTCATATAAGGGCTGGTCGATTTTTAGACCATCCCTGTCAAACACGTCAAGCCTTCTGTCTGTCTGTCTTCTGGATAGTTCAATCAATGCCACACCTAAATAAATTTATAAAACTTCATATATGGAAACTCACCAGTTCCCACTTCCCAACTTCCGTCAAATCTTCACCTGCTATTGCAAAATGAACCTTACTTATCAACATATTGGTATTATTCCAGAATGGAGTTTGTTTTGTAGAAAACCCGTTTTTCTTCCAAGCCAAGGCATGTTAAACAGACCTCTCTACGTGAAAGCAAAGAGAAAGGCCGAGACCGAAGCGTCTCCGAATTCCGATGGTGGTTAGTGAGAGATGTTTTTACCCACTTTATGGCTACAAACCGGTGTGTTCAAAAGTTATGATAGACTTAGTACGCTTAAATGAGTATTTAAGCTAAGATAAGATTCTTTATTTGCACCATTTAAAGAATGCAAAACATGTTTCATTTTATATTTTATCTTAAATTCAAATTCTAATTGAAATATTTATTTGTCTAACATAGGTACAGAGGTAAGGTGGAACATGAGTTATAGTTCTCTATGTTTGGCCAGAGATGGCATACAAATGTTCTTAAAATAAATTTAAATCAAATCAAAATCTAATCAAATACAATACAAAACTTCATTTAAAAATTATTCTAATCTTAAACATCAATTTTTGGATTATACTCGTATACTTACCAATAAATTACACACTCTATGCATTATTTTTAATACATTTGATTAACTAAGTTGATAGTCCATCAATAGACTTTACAAGTGTCTTAGTAAATTGTAATAAAGTATAGATATTTTGATGATTACTAAAAATCAACTATTAAATGCATTCATTGTGAATGCCTCATAAATGAAAATCGAACCTTTTATATAAGTACCGTCACTTATATAAAAGTTCGAGAAGAAATCCAAGAAAATATTGACTTTCTTGGATTTCTTCTATATTCCCCGGGAAATAAGGTTTTAAAACGAACTGCACGTAATGTCCGATTTATGGTGAAATTAAGAATAAAAAAGTATTTAACGCGTGAAAATGAAACACAATCTAATATCCTTTATCTTGTTCAGTGTGTTGAAAGGTAAAGGATAATCCTCGAATACGTGTTTAACCAGTTCGGTGAAGTATCATATCCGATAGTAAATAGGCCTTGAGCAGCAATGGATTTAATAGCTGACTCGACAATAAAATAAACTCTAGTAATATCATCATCAGCCAAAACGTAACAGTATTTCATTAAATGAATATGTTGAAGGAATGAGAAATAACAACCTTTAGGTCATTACCCATTTCATGAGAAACCACACTTTAAATGTTTTGCATTCTAAACATATATATTATTTCCATTTTAACGTTGTTGAAGATTTTAAGAGCGTCGGTGGCTCAATGGTGTGGACTGTCGCCTTCCTACCGGGAGGGCTGAGGTTCAAATCCCGACACGTACCAATGTGTTTTCGAATTTTCGAAAATATATGTACGTTGTATATATGAGCGTCGGATGCTCTTACGGTGAAGGAAAACATCGTGAGGAAACCTTCATGGACGCCTGCGAAGAGCTTCGAAGGTTGTGTGTAAAGTCGTCCAATGCGCACTGGGCCCGCGTGGACGACTAAGACCTAATCACCCTATACGGGTAGGCTCGTGCCCCTCGGTGGGGACGTTTAATGAGCTGATGATGATGAAGATTTTAAATTGCTGTCAATTTTCTCTTTTTATAATATATTACTTAAAACTTGGGCACTGAATGTTACAACATAACTGTTTATACCTAAATTATTATCATTTTCGTTTTTCACTAAATGTATCCCTTAAGTTATTTTATGAGGACACGATTTTAATAAAAGGCTAAAACTATGTCTTTACTTAGATAAAACCCTTTCTGATTTTTAGTAGTAGTAATAAGACTGATTTCTAATTCAATTACGTGTGGTTTTAAATCATGCATCTTTAAATTTCGAGCGAGTAAGTATTTCATCATTTGAATTTAAGAAATCGGATAAAAATAAAATAAAAGCGGATACGAGTGAAAGTGCACCCACACGTGCGTAAAAGTGTGTTGGTGTTTGTAGAGAAAGTCAACGGTCGCTGTGACTTGAACAGAAAAGGCATGGAGATGAGATAGTTCATTCTTTGTTTAACTATATTGATTATTGATTTTGAAACTAGAAAGAGGTTTAAATAGTCTTTTTTTGATAAAATAAATTTAACATTGGCATTGGATTGTAGTCTTGAAATATATTTCAAATGGTTTTTAAAAGAAATAAATGAATGCTCAAGTTGAATAACATTGACGAAATAATTGCTAAATGTTCTAGTTTTTAAAAGGTTAATTTGTTAATCAGCACTTTCAACTGCCCATGTAATAAATGTGAATAAATATCACATTTATTACATGGACAATGGTATCAGTACAGTTGAGTTGTTTAATTTTATAAGCTGTTTTCGTATGATATGTTTACCTCTAATTGTATAAAAGTAATATACATACTATCATGTTCCAATTCCTTTTGCGATGTATACTGGCAAATTCATGTTGTTATTTGTTACAAACAAATAACAACATGAATATGCCAGTATACATCGTACTCTTCTTTATTATGGTGTAGAAAGTTTCCTTTTTAAAAATACAATGACAAACATTGAAAGTTATTTGCAGTCGTTGAGAATAAAAATTTAAGTCACCTTAAACTCATAGGTTCAATTCTATGTATTTTGTTTTCCATAACAGTTATTTCATTAATGTCAGAATTTAAAAGTTTTCAAAATTATTCGACAGAATCTCATTTAAACCATAATGTTATAAATGCTCAATCAACCGAAACTAAATATTTTTTATTGTGTTCTGGCATGCTATTAAAATATTTAAATGGATAATTGAACTAACCTATGTATTATTCCTTAGATGAGTAATAATCAAGCCATACATTAATTTATTCAAGTTTTATTTAACTACCATTTGCGTATAATCATGCCATTATACGCAAATGGTAGTTAAATAAAATTCTGTAGCTTTCATTTCCACATTTTGTCCATATTAATTTTAGAATAAAATTGTATTTAGCAATCAACTCTACAGATTTCACTATGCGTGTCGATCTCGCAGTAATGTGGGTAGTGAAAGGCATGTACGTACACGGCTATACCTACGCATTTCAGAGGTGTGTTGGTGAGGATGGTATGTCTTTTTTTAGTATTCTGTTCTATTGAAAACTAGTATATAAGTGGGTTTCTGCGTTTGAGCAGCTTAGTTTCAATCTTAGTTTAGGTACGATGTTATGTTTTTCAGATTATGTAAATGGTGAAAGTTAAGATGTTTTATTTCATGTCACAATAACATCTATTGAATTTTACAAATTTTAGACAGATACTGATAATTATATTGATAAAGCTAGAAATTTAGACAAAAAATATAGCTATTAATAATTTAATAAATACTTTTAAAAATTAGCCATCTATTGAAACCAACTCAAATTTTTATTCGTATTTATATTAAATGAATAAGAACTGCATTAAAACAACTTCTTTTAAAATTAAAAAATTAAGAAAATTAAAAGTATAAATATAAATTTGGGGATTTTAATTTCTCTAACAAATACAAATATAATCATAACTTCGGACATTTTTATTTTGAACTTTCAATGAAATCTACGAGTTGAGATCAAGGTATGCAACATTATTTTGTTGTTTGACGATTAACTTCTAATAATGCGTTGGTATCAATGCTGAAACTTGGCCGGCATAGCTTCAAGGTGGAGGCTAATAGGAGGATTCAGTGGGCTGGGCGGCATTCGGCTAGTTACATCAATTCCTAACGTTTACGATTCCGCAATGCTTAAAGATAAAAGTCTTTGAGCAGTAAGTCCTTCCAGCATACGCTGCTGATACATGAATATTTTTATTCAGACAGACTAATATGCGGCATATCTTATAGTAAATACAACTGTCATGTTAAGGAAATAGCCATAGCACTATACAGTGTGGGGAACACTTCCCAAAATCTCGTTTTATTTAAATTGTATAGGACACAATTTTGTTTCTTTTATCTCTCATCAATGTGTGGCAGTACACTGCTGAATACAGGTTTAATTTGTAGACTATTCTATTTTTGTCGCACTTATCTATTGTGACAGATTTCATAATAATTATATTATTATGAATGTCCTAGACAGATATGCTACCCGATGAATACTATGTATCTCTCTATATTTACGGACTGATATTTAAGCATATAAATTCTTTATTTTATTGAACTATATTTACACGTAGCCAAATTAATAAGGGGTCTGTCCATCTTTTATTAGCCATAATAAAAGTGTTTTTTTTATAAAAGGATAATAATAAAAGGTTGCACGCATAATAAAATTTTGATCTCATATATTCTTTTTTTCACATTCACTCACATGCATTCTTGATACTTATACAAAATATTTCACGTTATTTTATGAATGTTGAATTAATTTAAAATAGCTAACTCAACAGATGGCGTTACTAGTTCCGAGATGTGATATTATGGTGGACGATCGGTTTCGAGCGGTTGTGATTTCTTTAGAGGTTTTTAGATGTTTATTACTTAAGTATATAATCTCATGCCCAAAACTGCTACTTCGATAAGGAAAGTATATAAAGTATATTTCTTTATCTAAGCGAAATAATATGTCAAAAATATATTCATTTATTTACTTTTTTTATCTTTACTTATTATTATGAAGTAAGGTTCTAATTCAAAAAGTGTAAATGTGAATGCAGTTACAAAACCGGTATTTGAGATTTTTTTGTATAAAATTGTTTTGGTATTTCGATTATATAAAAACCAATTTGTTATTTAAGGATTTAAATAGTGTCAATTTTAAATGCATATCAATAAATCGAGAATCATTAATAAAAATTAGAAGTGTGTGCTACAAAACTTTATTTCATATAATACATTTACTAATACAGTCTTTTTAAAAACTTATTTTATAATAAATAAACTAGTATCTATGCTCATATTTTAAATAATAGTTTGTTTATAATTAACAAAACAAACCCGTAACATAGTCTTAAATATGAAGTACAATTCCAAAAGTTAATGATATTTTATAAATTTTTGTGCTACCCTGTTCCATCCAGTTATTTTATTTGTACAATTGTCTTACGTTTTTGTTTATTTCATAAAGCCATTATAATAAAAATACGGTAATTACTTATCTAAAAACACTAAAACATTTTGGATCTTTTACAATAATTGTAAAATCTTTTAAAAATCAACGTTATAAATAGTATTCTATTAAGTTAACATGTATGTTATAATATATTATTTTATTTGAGGCTTTAATGTAAATGTATATCTAATAAAGCATTTGAACATTCAAATTAATAAAATATAATTTAAAATTTGCAGATAATAACATTTCAAGCACCATATAATTCAGCAATAAATGGAACAAATAATAAAATATCTTACAAAATATATTTCATTTCTTAAAAAAAAGTTTGAATAACTTATTTCCTATTAAGATCATTGGAAAAACAAATGTAGTATTAATCATTAGCTTGTAAATGAAGCAACCTTGGATCTTAACCTACTTATACATTTAATATTGCTTATGCCATTTTTAAATTATTATTTCCTGATTGTAATTTGTTATATCGTGGAAATTTAATTCAATATATTATATAAATGATCAAAAGGGATTTTGTACTGCAAAATACATTGTACAATCAACGAAAGGCTTTTTAAACAACTTGTCATATCGTAAAGCTAGTTTTGCTATTTTAAAATTTAAGAAGGTATTTGGGATTTGTAAGCCAAGTCGTTGGCGTCTTGGGCTATACTTGAGGATCTGGCGTAAGGGTACGAAGCTGCCGGAGCGGTTTGTGATGACCATTGTTGAGGCGAGGACTGGAAGCTGGCGATCTATAAAAAATACAAATTAAATATTCTTCTGATCATTTATTTATTTATATCATAGGTAAACGAGTAGACGGTTTCCCAATAATTTCGTCTATATGCTGATTTAACTATAATTGCGACCCATTATGTGTTATGGTTGAAACGTCGGGTTCGAGCAGTACAAACATTTGTGTTCATGAACATATTTGTTTGTATTGTCTGGGTTTTCTATTTATGATATGTATGTTTATCCGTTGTGACTTGATGAAACTGTGTAAATGTCATTAGATTTGTTTTTATTATGTTTTCGAAATCCTTAAAGTTTACGGGCCAAATAGTAGTCCGGTCCTTTGGAAGGTAAATGTGGAGTCTAAGCCAACAGCACAGAGGCCCTTTTTTCGAATGTTATTCTTTGTGTACGAGTTACACGTGAATGTCAATATGATACAACCAATGATGATAAGTGTAAAACACTATTATAAATATATTAAAACTACGATACTGGGCTATGGAATTCGATTTTGGTGGACTTGATATCTGGGTACCAATATATAATAATTTTAATTATTGTCCATGTTACACATTTTTGAACATTAACTTAAAAAATGTGTAGATTATGAAAATATTTAATTAATATCTAACTCAAAACTCTTAAAATGAAATCAGCGGTTTTAACTCAACGTTTAAAACACTAGTCTATGGAGGCTGTTGTATAGTCGCTTCTTACGATCACTTTTCTTAAGACAGTGTTCACTGCCCTTAATGAATTGTTAGGCTTGGAATTCTTATACCTGAGTAGGTAATGGAAACAGCACTCAACATCCAATTCATCATCATAATCAGCTCATTATACGCATCAAGCGGCACGAGCCTACCCGTATAGGATGAATAGGCCTAGTCGTCCACGCAGACTTCACGCACAACCTTGTAAGTGTACGCAGGTTTCCTCACGATGTTTTCCTTCACATTAAAAGCGTCGGATAAATGTACAAATAATTTGGAAATTTTAAAAGACATTGGTAAGTCGCGGATTTGAACTTGCACCCTCCAGATCATAAGGTTGCAGTCCACACCAACTACAAAAAAATGTTACGTCAAGTTACCTTTCCGCTCAAGTTGTTCAGGCCGCCACCGCTCAACACTTTCTGGAGACCAAGTGCTGCAGCGAGGAAAGCCAATTTTGCTACCACCAAGGCTTTTGTGACCAGCAAAGTGAGACCTCCGAAGAGTATGCCCACCACTGCGATCACCTTCACGCCAATTCCGGTTAAAAGTGGAGCGTACTTCTTGATTTTGCCACGGGCTGGATAAAATGAAATCAGCATTATGCCATATGGTAACCTTATCATCGCCATCATCATTACAGACTAAATTATTCACTGCTGAACGATGAATAATTATCACCCATATTTACATGGATGTCAACTGGACCGATCCCTAGCAGACCAGCCACCACATTAGCCAGGTCAGCCATATGCCCCATATATATGTATACTATGGCTTCAGTATGGTGACCTAGTAGAATACACTTGTCACCGCTTTATTATCACATAAAACAACATATAAAATATAAAGTAGAAAATGGGTAGCAGCGCTCTCATTTACCTGATTTCTTATGTTACAGACTGTATAGGATATTTTAAGAAAATTGACAAATTTATTAAGAAAATTGCCGTGTGCGATAAAGCCGCCCAATGTACCTACTTGGGTACCATATAATTTTTGTTTATTTTTGTTGAGTGCAATAAGAATTAAGTTATTAAAAATAAGAAAGTGGCGTCTGACGAGGCAGGGTTCCCAAAACAGCAGTATTTCCTCGTTGAATAGCAATGCAAAATACATTGACCAAGGAATCACAATACATAGACTATTGCTTCTACAAATGCTACGAGCTCGTAACTCATGCACCAGTGCTACGACGCGTGGCCGCGTAGCACTACCGGGTGACCTTGACCGTGACCGGTTGCGTCGGCTGATGTAAGAGGTTGTTTAACTCGCTTTTGGACACTTTCTCTTTACGTTGCGGTGCACATGTGAATTTAGATAGTATTGAAATTGTCTGTTCAGTTTGTTTTATTGCTTGAGTGGTATTTATTTCCGGTTAAAATTTTCGCTTACTTTATCTTTATCATCATAAAGCAGCCTATAATTTCCTGACCGTTGAGATAACCACCAAATATAACAATGTGATTTTTGCTTAAGAATTCTTGTTGTCTATGTTAGTTCGACTAAATTTCTGCTTTAATTTAAAATGTATGGTGATATGAAACTTGATACAAAATTCATTTGTTTGAGTTGAATAATCCAAAACATTATGCTTAATGCTTTTTGTAACAAAATATTATAGATACCTTCTTCAAAAGTCCTCGCTGCCTCTTTGAGCTCTCCCGGCTCGAATTTGACCTTTAGATTGTCTTGTCCAGTAGCATCCCTGTAACAAAAATAAGTTCGATTATTCGTTGTTTAATATATTATCGGAAAATTATAAAATAATAATTAATTTAAAAAAATGCATTTATCTGTGTCGCAGATGATGTGGAATTTTGTTTTATTGTAATATAACATATTGAAATAAAATTTCAAATATTCAAAAAATCATAAACAATCAGAGCCAGATTTTCATAGAGGTTTATTTTTGGAAACTATGTAATGTTTTCATTTATAAAATACTTTTCTATATCACCATAACTACAATACCAATGAACTTAGTAAGCTAATGTAAGTTTTATAGTTTAAAGATAAAAAAATGTTCCACTTATCTATATTATGTAATTTCTTTTATTTTATTATAAAAAAGAATTAATCTCTTATGTTGGCGTGTATGTCTTTATTCAACAGTGAACTATTTCGCTTATAATAATGATGATAATTATATTCTGCTCTTTAGTTTCAACTTGGTCGTTGTATATTGTATAATGCTCTCAATTTGTGTATTAGGATTAGCCTCTTTTGTTTACGACTTTCATCGTTATTAATACGGTATATGAACGCAGTGATTATTGCTATAAGACTTGAAATGTTTTTATAGTATGGCTTAGTTTTACTCTATTATACCTTTTATTTATCATACCTTAACTTTAACTTTTTTGTTTTGGGATGAAGGCACTGTAGCTAGTGAAATTACCGGGTATAAGAGCCCTAACCTATGTTGTCTCGAGTGACGGACGAGGTGCGGCATTGATATATAATAATAACTGTCTATCAGTTGCTGGTTCCTTCAATGCCGCTCTGTCATGATACGGTGTATCACTTACTATCAGGTGAGCGTGTTTGCCGTCATAATCGTCACATAAACATAAAAACAATCTTGAATTGAAAACCTAAAACCACTGCCAACTGCTAAACATAGGCTTCGTATAAATGATACCACTTTTACCAGTCACGTTGCGATCTCAACCTTGTAAGCCATCTGTGCATCCCTTTCATTAGAATTGGTGATAAATTAAAAATTATATAAAAAAACTGCTTACAAACAACAATTCGCTTTTACATATTTTGCATTATTTGGAAAGTGAAACAAGAACATACCAAATCACATTGTTTCACCATTACAGGTACAAATGGTTGACATGCGTTACATGTTAAACTTGAACTCAGTGAGGTTATTGTTGTTAGCACAAAATGCATTTACTGAAATAAATAACAAAAATGTAGGATTGCTTCAAATGTGTAAGAGTTACACGAACGTCTTGCTTAGTAGTCTTCTCAGTAAATACTACCGTGTTGATTATTTTGTATGTACACACAATGAATGAAAATCTGCGTGAAAAAACACGTATACAAATAAGAATTTATTAATTCCTCGTCATGTATTATCGTCATAAAGAATACTGTACAGATATAATATCGGGTGACTTTTATTGTAACAAGAATAACAATACTACAAATTTGTCTAGTGCAGTATACCTAATTCAAATATAAGACCTAAAACCATATAGCAAATATCAGACTTTAAGTAAACTTTTTAGGCTAATTTTAGAAACACTGTATATAAATTTGTATCGCACCTGAATAATATGTATTAAGAGCATTATTTAAAACCAATAAAGAAATGCTTCATAACTCATATTGAAATTATTGCAAGTGATCAAAAACATTACAGGCTTAATGTATTTCTTGTTCCATAATGGCTTGATTAAGATAAATATGATAAATTGAATTTGTAGAATTAATTTTGTATAAGTTAACAATAGGCTTACTTTTCAATAGCGACTCCTGAGAAAAGTTCGATTCTCCCATCATCTTCACTGCCTCCCGGAGCTGCACTGCAGGTGACCACCGCGACGATTAAGAACACACAGAACACTTTCATTTTGAATAAATAAAATCAGTTTTAGGACTTCTAAGACCTCCTTCCCGTCTTGAGGTACAGGAACAAGTGAGGTGTGATCGGGATACCGGCGCCTTTTATTGAGGGAAGATGCGTAAGGCAAAGATTCAAAACAAATGTAGTTCCGTGAGCTGTAAGGATCAAGACGGTTTGATACTCAGAAATATGCTTATAAAAAAAAGCTTTGAAATGATTTTGTAGGTAGTTAATAGTTTTATTTAAACGACAAAAGGGGTCAATAAATTTATAAATTTGCTAATTTGATTGAAGAGTTTGAAGAATCCTTAAGATGGGTTAAAATTTAATAGTTGAATTGAGATTAAAGATTGGTAAGATACACGATAACTTCTGTGAATTATTGAATATAAATAATTAAAAGAGAGGTATATCTTACACTAATTTGAAGATGAATGATGGATATGCTATTATCTTTATCAATCCATATTTTTGTAAAAGTCCCAGTTTCATCTACATTTTGATCAGACTTTTAGGGCTGAGAGCCGTCTGCGTTCGCCACTTACCCAGTAAAGTTTTAAAGACCATAGCGTCCAACAGCAAAAAGTTACCAGACGTTTCCATATAACCCATGATCATTAAAAACTAGCAATAGTTTAGGATATAGTTGGCTGCCTGATGATGAAATAAAACTAAAATATTAAAATTTCACTTATTCATTAATGAACACTAAGCACTTGATAATAATACATGTGGTTATAAATACATATATTTATTTTAATTAATTGATATTGTCGATGATTTAAACGAAATTATGTAATCGTTAGATACTTTACTATATTCCTTGTTAAAGCCCTGAGTTGCAAAGTTCTTCTCTGGTATCCGAGTTAATAATATAAAAAAATTGGCAAGTATCTTCACTCCACAGTCCCGCTATAAAGCAGTTCATTCATACTCAACGGTTGCGCGTGCGTCTAGCAGCAGGCGTTTAACAAAGGGACATGACAACAAACATGCCCAAACAGTGTCATCTCAAAGGATTACATTCTTGAAAAGAAACCTTAATACTTATGTAATAAGAACTTTACAATTGGAAAACCGAAAATTTGCTGCGTACTTGTCACAATTGCATACAGAGTTGAAATATTTCCTATTACGTTATGGAAATTGGTTTTTCCAAAGCTTATTTAGCTTTCACTGTTTTGTTAGTGTAGGGTTATATAATATTCTTTTAATGTATTAAATAAAATTGTAATCAAAATTACCGGATATAGATACTGTTAGGCAGTTGTTGATCTCAATCAATGCTGCTCTGTCACGACCGCCTGACCATGGTCAGGCGTATCGCTTACCATCAAGTGAGCGTCCTAATCGTCTTGTACACTCTATATAAAAAAACTTGTAGGACAAATAAATCTAGCGACTCTCAATGCATAGGTACCCTTATTATTATATTATGTCCTATTTGACAGTAATTATTTAAGTACAGTTATTTCAGACTTAAGTAATACAATCACCAAAATTACTGGATTCTTAACATCGGCGTCAGTAGAAGTCCTTTTTTCGGGACTAAAGGTGACGGTTACCATATAATACAAGAAGGGATCCTTAATTGATTGATAACTTGTTTCATAAAAAATAACTGGAACATACGTTGTAAGTTATGACCGCTTTAACATTTGATTAGAGCAATTTCAGCCTTGGACTGTTTTGGTGATGCCGAATATAATATTGAATAGAGTTATGAGATTTTTTTTACATATAACATATTTTTCATTTGTTTTTCCATAATTGGTTGATTTTTTTTATAATAATAATTGGGTCCTTTTTTGTTTTTAGAACAAATAAATGGGTCACATTGTTTCGTATATTTTATGGCAGTGAAACGGCATTGCTTACTTGGCTTGATGCGACTTTTTGCATCGTATTCCGTGTCAAATACATTTTGAATATCGATGTTGTGTGCTCATTTTTATGGCATTATTTTGCATTGAATGTGCAATGTGTGAAAGTATTTGCATGACGTGTTTCGGATATTTTATATCGAATTCCTTCGTATGACGCGCGATACTTAGCGCGCATACCTTATATCTCAATATAAATAGCAACGTGCCTAACCGTTGTAAGCAAAAAGAAGAAGAAGAAAGAAGATGCATAATTTTGATAAAAAAAACATAACCAAAACTCAACACTCGAATTCGCCTGTAAAGAAAATGGTGAATAAAGAAGAAATAAAAACTATATCTATAAATAATTTAAATAAAATGCAATGCTTCTTCTCAATAGAAATTCATTTCTTCAAAGTCTGTATATTACAATATGTAAAAGTTAGTCGAACCTAGAAGAGGTCCCGTCGTGAAATGTGTCAAGGTTCGGCTGACTTTCCCCAAATATGTGGCCGATGCACCCAATGCACCCAAGGTCACACCGCTTGCCTGCGATAGCTTACTTTCTATTTGAACTACTTTGTTAGTATATGGTGAGAATACAGATAAAATTATTTTTTAATACCTTTTTTTGTTAATAAGTAAACAAAATATATACAGCTTTAGTTCGACTGTAAACTTGCCCTTAGGTAACCAGTGTATTGGTTGAGCTATTATTTATTTTTTGACGTAAAGAGAAATAGGTAATATTAACATTGATACAAATTTAATTTGGTCACCATTCTCATATAATCGTCTGCCTGGAAAGGGACATACGCAACTTTTTTCGAATTTTTGCAATAAATATGCATTATGTATAAACCTTTGGCTTATGTTTTTTTATGATTAGATATAAAGCAACTTAGAAAAACATATTTGTTTTATACTTTGATAAACGGAGTGGCAACCTTTTTAATCTTTAATGTTAAATATTAATGAATATAAGTTTAAAATTATCATTTTGAATAAATAAATATCCGCTGACATAAAAACAGACACCCAAACCATTATAAACAGACATGTTCATACACAGAAATGTTTCTTATATTATTCACACGTAAAAAATAGCTTTTATTTAAAATGGTTTAAATAAAAATTTTACTTATAAAGTGATACATATCTGAAAATAATGCATATTCTACAAGCATAACAGATGAGCGTATATTTCATAATACTTACGAGTTAATATGACGGGAAAGGGAAAAACAGAATTAGGTTGTATCTCACGTTATAAGATTAACTATTAATAATTAGGGAGACTTATAGTAATGCACTTTCTAAACGTTTATTTATTACTTTTAAAATAAAATTAATAAACTAAATTATAATCTCCAAGTACTCATACATCATTATAGTATCGTATATAATACTTTATACATCATTTAGAAATAATTCTTTCATGTGCTGATTTTTGTTACAATATTAAACATTTAGTGAAATTCAATAAAAACTATACTTAACCTTCTTTACCTCTAAAAAACAAAAGCCAATATTACGAAGAAACCTTGACATGCAATGACATAACATCAAAATTGACTAACAAAATGTGATATTAAAAATGCAAAATTAAAAAAAAATCCTCACCACACACTCGGCAAATAGCAGAAAATGTGAACGTCGACTGAGGAAGGGCGGCGGCACACTCCAGTATGGGTAAGAGGAAGAGAAGAATCTTCCCCAAGAAAAAGCGGTCAGTGTTCAGCAGACCGCATCCTATAAAGAGGAAGATGATGATCCGCCAAAGAAGAATGAAGGCGTTCTTACACCGACACAATCCTAGAATGATGATCGAGAAAGGAGTTCGTAAGGTAGTCGGTGGCTTTTACACAGTCTCTGATAAAGTTCGGGACAAGATTGCGGAAAGCACTCTTGCTTTGGACAACCCATTTAGTGCCCAATTCTACGAAGACCGATGTGCATTACAATAGTTTGATTAAATGATCTATTGCAAGTCTTTAATTTTTCATTTCTGGAGTCGCAAATGATTTATATGTTGTTGTCTGCATTGTTAAATTTTCAGGTTTTTTGTAAAGTACTTTGGGTCACAACAGAAAGAACCAGTTCCGTGTGGTCACAACAGGTAAGAATAATTTAATAATAATAAATAATTAAATATCCACTGACACTCACACAGCACCATCCAGCTCCAAACTAAGCATTAGCCTGTAATATGGACACTAAACAACGGATAAACATACTTATAGTTTTTTTTGTAACTGAATACATATTTATTATACATTGAAAACACCCAAATTAATACAAACAGACATGTCCATGCACACAAATGTTTGTACTGCCCGGGGATCGAACCCGGAACACTGGGTGTAATAACCGACGTCTCAAACATTACACTAGATGGTCGTCATTTTATTTAGGTACCTATCATAAAGATACTGAAATTTGCCTACCAAACAGATTATTGGTGGTACCTACACTATCGTTAAGGAGGCCCTAACTCTAGCAGTGGACTTGGAGTTTTTAATATATGTAAGTATATATTATAACTAAATGAAATACTCGTAGATACAATGAATAAAACGGATTATTTATTTAACTTTATGAAATAGATACAATGAATTATGGGGATGATGTCACTCGCGTCCGTAGGTTTACCCTCGATACCCCCCTACACGTAATCCTTGGGTAGTGCCAAACGAGTGACACTTTATTTCGTGGTAGAGCCCCGTAGCGGCTTTGTCCGCGGCACGTACTATCTTTACAGTGTGTGGTTATGTTTAATATTGTTTATTTTTAATTTTGAGAGCCCCTGTTGTAAGAAACTTTCGTGAGAAACATCATAAGTCATAACTTATAAAGATAAAACAAAGTGGTTAATATTTTTATTATATACAGTTCTTATAAATTATAACAACTTTTTCTTTGGTGGTATAAATAAATGCATTTTCTGGTATAACTAAGTGTTCTTATTAATACAAGTCAAAAAAAAATATATTCATATATTATACAATATCATATACAATACTTCTGCTAGTTTGATAAATAATTATGTTACTTATAATATTGCTAATTATTATTTATTTCTTTATAGTTTTCTATATTATACTACAATTTTTAAAATTCCCCTCTCTGACTTTTATTTTCTAGGAACTTATAATCGAACAAATCGATCTAATGTTACTTTGCAATCATTTATAAGTTGAATTTAATATAGTAAAATTCTTAAAACACGAAACAAATCGGCAAATAGTTAATTTGATCACATCACTGTGATTTTTTTTCTGATTGAAGTAAACAATAAAATATCTCGTCTTGATAAGCATCATTTCGAACTAAATTATAACAATTTATTTGAAAACAGAATCTACGGTCTTCAGAAATCATTCATTGAAGCAGCAATACCTCACTTCTCTTCATATCCTACAGATCTTAATACGTGTGGAGTATAATCCCCTCTTCTGTAATGCTCATCATAGTACACGTGATCTTCGCTCTTGGTGGGCACTTGAATGATTTCAACCTGGGTTTTAGTATCGTCCTTTCTATTCTGGTATCCGTAGTAGTGCGAGTGGTCAAACATACCTTTGAGACTAAGTACTGATGCCATTACAGTTGAGAAAAAGCCCATTATTAGACCTGTAAATATGAAAGTAAAGTTTATTAAGTGCCACCTTCATTAATTATTTAAAATAAATTGATTGTTAGACAAAGGAGTGATGATTCAACTGACGGTAAATGCCAGCCACCCATGGATACTCATGACTTTGGAGGAGGTACAATTGCGTCCACTCTTAAACAAGAAGAAGAAAAAAGTAATGAGAAATGGCAAAGGGACTCTGATAACCTCAGCCAAAATACAGCACTGATGTTGTTTCACACCAATTTTCTGGCCCATTCGTGCTTTTATGCATGACCTTTCCATACTTCAGAAACGACTAGTTCAGGAGTAGACTATAAAACCGGTTTAATATGACCGTGACAACAGGTTTGCAGTCATAAGTAACAACGGAGGTACATGCGGCAACAATTCCCGGATTCCACTTTAAGAGTGACATTTCTAAAGCCACAATTACTTTAGGGACGGTTAAGGTTAAGTTGTATTAGGAAATTTAAATAAATAATTCCTTACTAACAATAAATTAAATATTTTGGAGTTTTAGATGTGTATTCTGAAATTTTACCTTTAGCCGATAAAAAGGCCAATGCCTTCATTGCTATAGGTATCAAGAGGCTCTTTGCTGCTAACAGTCCTAAAATCAACGGCATCATATACTTCTTTTGCATTTTGAACTTCCCTCCCTTGTTCTTTTTCCCTTTTTTAATGACTTTGAAGATACATTTCTTACTCTTCTTCGCTTTTCTGCGGAGTTTCCTTTTGATTTTCTTCTTTTGTTTTTTAATTTTATTCTTACTCCTTTCTTCGGGTTTTGCTGATGTGTTTGTATTTGTTTTTGATAATATTGGCGTGACTTTGATAGCTCTGGACTCCGATGCTGATGGTTCTGTAATAGATGCAAAGTTATATTGTGTCTTGGTAAGGTTTTTTTTTTAAATATTGAAATTGTGATATTAAATATGATAATTCTCAAACATGAAAGTAGTCTATACCCATATTTTGTTTTATTGATTGACTTTGCTTAAATAACGAAAACTTCTGAGAACCAATGTAAACATGTTATCTCCTAATGAAATTGTAACATACCTTGTATCGCTTCTTTTCCAAAATTTCCATGTGTGAAAAGCCACTCCAAAGGTTCTGTCGAGTTAAACGTATTATTCACATAATGGTCACTCTTAGGGCCAAATCCGAAAACCGTTTCAGTTTTTACTATCCCATAGTTATTTGTATTATCAATGATCAGACCGCGGGAATATGGGAGCATTTTGGTTTTATTTACAATGTTTCAGAATTTTAAGCAATCATATTTTATTTTTAAGATTAATATTCAATCACGTCATGTTTAATTGATTCTAGCACTTGATTTTAACATTTTTACTTATCAGCAGTTGTACACAACTTGGCAAAACGGATAATGGTGTTGTTATGAGTTATGGTTCATATTTATACCATGCAAATGAGTTCATTACAGGCTATCATGCGTCGCGGTGAGTTTTTCACCTTAATTACTCATTACACCGGTCAATTTGAGCAATAACAAATGTCACTTCTTGATTCCGATTTTGAGCTTTATAACGCTGACATTTAAGAAGTTATTTGTGTGAGTGGAAGTTGATTTTGTACAATAGGAAAGCTAAACACGTATAAAGCAGTAATTACAGGAACTTGACATTGAGATTATTGAGATATTGAGGTCAGTGGTACTTGAAAATTTAGACTGTTAAACTTAGGATAGGTCCGTAGTAATCACAGTTAATATATATTTCAAACTATTCAGACTGCTTTTAGTGAGAATATGACAAAAATGTATACAAACATACTTGTATACATTTTTTTTGTAGATCTCTCTTCATCCTATCGCATTCCACTGCTGGACTTTCTCACCCAATATGCGCTATATGTCCCGGTATTCCGCTATTTCTCCCAGCCTCCACCAGCGGCCTTTCGTAAGTCGTCGATCCGTCTTGCTCTATGTTAAGTTTGAAACTTGTATAATGGGTACTAAACAACGGATAAACATACATGCATATTCTTCTCAGTCGTACACTCTTGTCAGAGTGGTCGTGGTTATGTCTCGGTCAGTGTTTGTGGTATGGTCGCTCTTGTAATGTGTCGCCATGCATCTCTATTCTTGGCGGAGTGCGAGCACTTGTTAATACTTTTTTCCGTGTTGGACTTGATGAGAGAGGAGTGCGCCCACGAGGTCGTTTGCCTTCAACTTTGCCTTGAACAACCAATCTTTCAATTGAGTCCTCGGCTCGACTAATATGCCCGAAGAACTTGAGGATTCGTAATTGAACAGTCGACGATAATCTCTCCTTTATGTTGAGCTCTTTTAGGATCGAATAATTGGTTCGATGCGCAGTCCATGGGATTCTTAGTAGGCGCCTCCAACACCACATCTCCAGAGCATCAATCTTACGGCGATCTTTCATTCGCAGCGTCCAAGTCTCAGCCCGTATAGAAATATTGGAAAAACCAGACACCTCATGAGACGGACTTGGTGTTCCTGGTTATCCTGCGATCCTTCCATATTTTTACGAGCTTTTCTACTGAGGATCTGGTCTAGCGCAACGTCTCCGAATCTCGTCCTCACAGCCTCCATCGTTGGTGACAGTGGAACCCAGGTAGATATAGCTCTTGACCACCTCACAACCCGCCATCATTTCAACGTCAGGTTGGTTTTTGTTTGCCCGATCTACAATCATGAGTTTGGTCTTGTCGCGATTGATGGCAAGTCCAAATTCTAACGCTGTGCCTTCCAGCTTAGCCAGGAGAGTTTCAATTTCGGCTCTGGTTGATCCCAGAGGGTCATATCGTCTGCGTATCTTAAATTTGATGGTTTCCGCCCTACAGATATTCCCTATCCAGTCCTCAAGTACTAAACGCATTATGTACTCTGTGGATATGCTAAATAAAAGGGACGATAGTCAACACCGTAAACACGAACAGCAGCCGTGCCATCTTCATACAGATGCTTTATGAGGTATACTAGGTGTTGTGGTACACCCATTTCAGTGAGGACCAACCAAAGTTTTGACCACTTGACGGTATCGAAAGCTTTCTTGAAGTGAACAAAACACACGTAGAGTGGGATGTTAAACTCTCTGGCCTTTTCCACGATTTGACGCAGTACAAATATCTGTTGTCTTGTTCCACGACCCTTAATAAATCCGGCCTGCTCGGAGGCGATCTCACAGGACAGGTAAGTTTGGAGCCGCAAGTTGACGATATGGAGCATGATTTTACTGGCATGGGACATGCATATTATTTTTTCTAAATATAAACATATTATACATAGAAACACCCAGTCCATTGGTGTGGAGTCCACACCTGTTCTTAATCTGGACAGTGCAGGTTCAAACTCGGCCACGTACCAATAAGAATTTTCGAAATTATATGTACGTTTATCTGACACTCTTACGGCGAAGGAAAACACCGCGGGGAAACCTGTGTACGCCTACAAAGATATTCAAAGGTTGTGCATGAAATCGTCCAATCCGCAGTGGGCCCGTGTGGACTGCTAAGGCCTATACACTTTACATGGGTAGGCTTGAGCCACCCAGTGCGGACGTATAATGGAGGTGCTGATGATGATATACAATAATTGATTATTATTTATTGAACACTGATATTTTTAAATTGAGATTATTCTAAGTTGAGATTAGTGACCCAGTGCACTTAGAGTGATTCCCTATTTTGTCAAAATAGAACCTGACGAATAGGACTATATTAGTTTATTATTATATTTGGAAACTCATTATCATAAGACATAATTTATGTAACCGTATTGTGTAATAGTATTGTTTTTTAAATTGCTCTACTCGCATTTGGGTTGAGGTAAAAGCAATTGGTTTTGGAATTGAGCCGCAGAAATGTATAATGTAGAAAATATCAATACAATGAGAACTAGACCGTAACGCGGCTGCGTTTGTACACCATTAACTTTTATTGAATTGAAGTCCATAGCAATACGTTAAGGATCTGCCCCTTTTCCTTTTATCATAACTCAATTCAATTATAGACAGTTTTGCTTGTTGTTAAGCCATTCCAAATTTTGGTTAGTCCATAGCAGAATGAACCAGATGATAATTACCTAATACTAAAAACAATGACAATTATAAGGCCCGTATTTAGAAAGGGATAGTGCTTTGTATGATATATAGCGGCATCCCCTTTTAACACTATTTAAGTAAAGATCAATGCTTGAGTCTCGTTTCAGAATACGGGCCTACAACTACTTCAAGTTATCGGTCCCGGCTACCATTATGGTGGTTGATAAAAAGTCACATCTGAAGCCATAAGGCGCTATAAACATTTGACACCATGTTAATTTATTGAATGAAACTTTACTAAGAAAGTAAAAAGTAGTAGGTAAATCGTCGGTAGCCTTCTGATCTGGATGGTGCAGGTTCAAATCCCGCCACGTACTTCACGTCACGTCTTTTTCAAAATTATATGTACGCATATCCGACGGTTATTTTGTGGTGAAGGCAAAATCGTGAGGAATCCTGCGCATGCCTACGAATAGATTCATAGGTTGTATGTGAAGTCGGCCAATCTGCACTGGGCCCGCGTGGACTATACACCCTTTACCGGTAGGCTCGTTCCCATCGTTGGGGACGTACAATGAGCGGATTATGAAGAAATGAAATCAGAAGGGTTGGTGTTAAGTAAATTAATTCCTTATTCTATATTACTGCCTGGTAAACAGATTGATAGACCCTAACAGTTAAAGCGAGTGGTAACCAAGTCTTCTACAAACAAAAATCTAATATTAAATTTGATTCCCGACTGAGAAAGGACAATTTGCAGGTTAGGATAAGGCTCAAAAACATGTTAATAAAATAGATAAAACTCTATAAATAGATATATTTTTATTGAAAACGAACGATGTTTATATGGTAAATTCTGCGTAGAAAAAAATCTAAATTTTGTAATAAATAATTGGCAAATAAGATTGTGAGAAATGGAATTCTGTAAATATAAATACTTTGCAAATAAAACAAAAAATCAGGCTATTACATTCAATCGATTAAATATTTGTAATGAATCTTGATACGATTTTTTTAATATCATAAGTACTTAACCTACACTAAATAAAGGGATTTAAACTTTCCCTCCGAATTGTCATTGCTAAAAAGTATTTTTTATATTCCATCTGGACTGACAGAGGCCACAAATCTTATTCTATAATAGTTGGTGACGACCTGCTTTATTAAATTAAATCTGTGGACAACACAGCAGCAATATAAATAAAAGATTTCGTAAGAACCCTGAAACACGGCGTGTATCTAACTAACGCTACCGTTTGTCCCCAAATTAAAGCTGTTATTGTTAAATATTATAAAATATAGTGGACCAGCTTCAAAGTTTTAAATTTTTTATATGAACACATGACAGGATCATTGAATTATTTGAATTCAATCAAAGACAAATGTCAAACGTAATTGATACAAAAATGTCAATATCTTTTATAAAATGAATTCCATTAAAATTTTCAAAAATAATTTTGATAATTATAACGGGGAAAAAAACCGGTACTCGTAGTATTCTCAAAAGTCTTTAGGTTTTTTGTTGGAGGGGTTATTGTTTATGGAGGTTTGGTTATATATATTTCTAGTAATATTGATTGTTTAAGAAATTGTCATCAATCAATTACCAATGTTCTTTGAATTTCTATAATAATTATTATTAAAAGGAAATAGTATGAGTATGAGCTTAAAATTAAGGCAATAAAAGACATAACCACTAAAGCACTTGTGTATAATTGCATAATTCATTTCGTTAGGAGCATCGTAAATACAACTGTCTAATAATCTGGTAACTACGTTATCTGCCTATCCTTATATCAATTTATTAGTCCTATTTAAACTAACAATAAATTATATAAATAAATTAACATTAACTATAAATAGGAAAGACTATTTACAAAAGCGCGAGCCCTTAATTTTTAACTATTTTCAAATTTTCATCACAAAGTATCAGATCAACTGAAAACAGATGAAACCAGTTAAATATCAATGCATGATAAAAGTACAAACAATAATAATTAATTGTTCTTGGGAAATGAACATTCGGTGGTTGAAATATTTTCAATGTTAGACTAGCACAGAGTCACGAGTCCCGATGAAAATTAATTAACTATGTTTGGATGGCAACTGCGATTGTCGACTTTATTCAACTATGTTGTTGCTTAATAACCTCCTTTCTGTAGACCCATGACAGCAGCGAACAGGGCGAAGAAGAATCCAGCAAGCCCCGTGGCTCCAACCAGTAATATCAATCCTCCGATCATTACAGGCACCAGGGCGAAGTACTTCATCTTGTAAGCCAAGAGGAGGGGCATAACGTATTTTTTGAGTTTAGCTTTCTTGATCTTTGGTTTCTTCGACTTGTATTTTGGGATCTTGCCTTCTGTGCCATCCTCTGTATCAATGTCCTCTTCAGCATCCTCTTCCTCTTCTTCAGCATCTTCGACGTCTCCGAAGATATCTGAAAATCAAAAATATTTTATTTGTAAATAAACATTTAAGACTATTCATTTTGTGATGATTTCAACAACTGGACTGTAAAACTGCTCAATGGTATGGTACTTTCCTTCTCAGAATCGTAATCAGGTCAGTTAACTTTATTCTAAATAAATGAATTGGATGTTTCTTGACAGGCCGTTCATCTATCTTTGGCCGCATCATCACTTACCATCAGGTGAGATGGCGGTCAAATGCCTGTCTATAGATGATCAAATGAAACAAACATGGTGTATGTATAATTATATTATTAGCTCGGCTGTTAATCCGGAAACATACTTTCTATTTTTCTCAGTTAAAATTCGACCAGAAATGAAATATAATAATTATACAAAGGTAAAAATATAGACTTTGAAACTTCCAAGTTTCGGATTCTATAAAATTTCAGTGAATACATAATTGAGTAAATAAGAGGTACTACGTATCCAGTGTAAATATCAAACGAATCTAAAATAACTATCAGATTACTGCAATGAAAGTCAAATATATCAATGTAAGTGATGTTACACCATCCGTAACACATAAGATCATCGAACGTAATAAGATCTTGTAACCAAGTGAAACCTAACACGAAGACCGAAGTTTCCAAGTGTTTCAGGTAATTGACTCTGTACCAGATGATCAAGATTGTCTTAAATACTGCATTTATCTATACAGTATCTAGAATCGTGTGTGATTATTTGAAAGTTAAACATTTGCAACATTAATTAGCTGTGGCATTGTTTGCACGTCATTTTGTTTAAATAGTCATGCGATGTTGCCTAATGAGGAATTGTACATCTGGTATTTGTTTGTAATTTAACTATTCAATGTTTTATTACTTACATAAATCCGTTTAAAGTAAAGTAATGATTGGCTTATTTACTAAACTTAAACCACGTAGAAAGATCACTTATATTGGCACATACAAAATCTATGTTTTTTTTTCAGGAAATAAACTCAGATCCTTAAAAAAACACTCAGAATATGAGTAGATAATTATTAATTATTGTTTAATAAAACTATTAGGATGTGCCTTTACCAAAGAGCATTCCTAATTTTAAAAAAATAAAGTACTAATCTTAAAATTGTTTCTGCATTGTAACACGTAATGTTTCTGTTTGTAACACGTAATGTATGTATTAGATTGAAAAACATAATTCTATATCAATTCCAATAACCACAAACGTTCTATTAAAATATTCAATAATATGCCTAGTATTATATAAATGATCAATGTTATCTAGTTCCGGATATCACGTAAAACGGAATCCATTTTGTGGTAAACAATGACTTATAAATAATCGGATATAGTACTGCAAAAGAATCGAAGATAATAAAATTAAAAGTTCGATTTGAGTGAAATAAATTTATCAAATGAAAAAACATTTATTTTTTTATACATTTCTTCAATCTGAAATAATTTGAATCCCGGCTAAAAGAATGGAATTGTTCTAAATCTAGGGTACTGCGTCATAATCTTTTGATTTACAAATCAATTTAAAATGCACGTTCTAAAGCTTCATTTCATAAATTGCCAGTTACCATCAGGTCTCATGTTACTTAGTCGCTTACTAAAAAGGGCACAAGTCATTACAGAATCAACTCTGCCCCTTGCTTTAAACTGATTGACAAAATTGATAGTTGATTGAACTTTTATTTTCATATAAAGACGACCCCTAGAAATCAAGAGTCAAGGTAATGAGATTCATTACTGAAGAGATAATATGTAAATATGCAGTACGTTGCAATTCATTGATCATCTGATTCCGTTGAAAATATTGGTTTTGTTTGACTAGATAAGTATGTATCTCTTCTTTATATGTACCATTTTGATGTCCTTAATTTTTATTTTTGTTAAAGTTATTGATATGATTGCATTATTTTTATATTCAAAATGTCAAGTCAAACTATTTTTACATTTTACAATAGAAACAACGCCCTAAACACTGTCTATGTACCCAGTTTGTATTACAATCTTAGTTGATTTCGATAGTTATTTCGTACATACTAATTGGGACTTGAAAATATATAAAAACTTTTATTTGCAGGATAGTTTTTGGAAAATCGAAATTTAATCTGAAATGAAATATTATTATGTAAGAACCTTTCTTTATCTAAGTGATTGGCAAAGGACTTTTTCACAAATAACTTTTACCATAAAGTTCCACAAACATGTAATAACAAATAGTCATTGAGTCTTTCTATCTAGCCTAGCCGACACTAATCTGTAAGCCTAAGCTGTGACAATCCAATATTCTTAACAAGTTTAAATTTGCTAATATTCAAGCATTTTAAACACCTCATTTCAATCTTCTAATAACTCAGCATGCAGAAAAAGCAAGTCAAGAAACTGATCGTAATTTAATACAAATGTCAGTGACATTGCATTGGTTTCATAAAACGCTATGATGAGAATTAAAGCGTGTCCAACACGCTATAGATATAATAAACAGCATAAGTGAAAGGATATCGCGATGAACTGCAATAAGCTAGAGTCGTGGTTTTCATTCCCAATTCGTAGCCGTATTATATTAATTATAAATCATCAGAATTCCAGCTTTTATAGGAAATTGGTTACATTTATCTATACAATTTGGTTTTGAGGCATTGTTATAGTTAAAAGTTACGTATAGCCTAAGGTTTAAGCGAGAGCGAGAACAAGAACGTATTGTAAGCCTATTTATTTTATCCCACATTTTGGGTGTTGGTTAAGTAATTATCTACTTATTACTATTACTTACTTTTACTTATTATTATTACTGTGATATTTTTGTTTATGTCGCATTTTGGATTTGACCTTATGCATTATAAAATTTGAATTAGGTATTAATTAATATATTATCATTAACAATAGGGAGAACTATGTCCAGCAGTGTACTATGATAGTTTGAAGAGAGAGAGATACTTAAGAAAACATTAAATCGAATTTTAACAAAACAAAGTCAATAACAAGCGTCGTTTGTAGCCTGTGGTGTAAAGAAAATAAAAGATGTCATAAAAGCGAATTTTATTTTTAAAATAATAATTGCTTCGTCCGGGCTCAGCAGCTGATATTAACACTATATTTGTACTTCAAAAAAGAGTTATTCGAGCCATTTCTAACCTTTTTTCACTTCTTGAAGTATTTAAAAAAATCTATATTTTAACAGTAGAGTCTCAATACATTTACCATAATCTTGTTTATGTCCACAAAAATCTTCATTTGTTTGAAAAAAATTGTGACGTACATAACTTTAATACTAGGAACAAAATCAAACTTACTGTCCCAAATCTTAGACTAAGTAAAGTAGGGAAATCATTTGTTGGAAGAGGCATAATATTATTTAATAAAATACCACAAATCTTGCCGAATTGCCTTTTCACCAGTTTAAATTTAAAAAACCCTCATGAAAGGTTACTATACAATAGAATAATATTTATCGGATAAAGATGTGTGGTCTTGCACTTAGTGTTCCAGTTACAAAATCTTTGTAATAAATTATTGTAAAGCTATGTGTAGGTAAATGACAAAACTGTAACCACTGATATAAAAAGATTAACTCGAGTTTCTTGCCGGCTCTTCTCGAAGATCCTACTTATTCCGAACCGGTGGTAGAGTCACAAAAAAATATGATAATAATAACAATTAACGATTCAAAAGTATAAGTAACAGATTTATTTGAAAAAAGATTTTTTTCTTTCTTTCTTTCCTTTAACAAACATTTTCTTAATCCATCTACAAGTAACATGGTACTTAGAAAATAAGTGGCTCATTCCTCTAATCAATCGTGCTTCGGAAGGCACATTTAGCCGTTGGACCAGCTTTTATCGAATTTTTGAAATCATATGTTCGTTTATTCGACGCTCGAACGGTGAAGGAAATTATCATGAAAAAACCTGCAAAGCTACTCAAATGTTGTGCGTGCAGTAGGCCAATTCACATTAGGCCTGCGTGGACGACTAAAACACATCCTATACGTGTAGGCTATTGCCCCTCGGTCGTGAAATGAGCTGATGATTATGATCGTTAAATACTCAACCTATAGTCCACAGACAGACAGGATAGCTTTGGGAACATTGGGTTGTAATCCACACAGCCTCAATGTGGATTACTAGCTGTTCCTACTTCCATACTAAAATAGAAGTTGGGAAGACGGTATATGGGTATGCTGTGCATTAAGGCCTATGCACTTTAATGTGCCCTTTAAGGCTGATAATGATGATGATAAAACTGTCAATGTTGCCCGATACTACGCCCCGCTTGTGCCGTAACCCGCGACTGGTTGTTTGCATTTACAGTCGATGAGCGGAAAGATTGCCGGTTGCGTTTACTATGCAATTCGAGGTATTATCGAAAGTGCACCGATATTCTACGGTGAAACATAACGGGAAATAATTGTTGGGGACTTCAAGCTGTATAGTAATTTCGTTTATAAAAAATGTAATGCTATATTTCTACGCCAGTGCGATTAACAAATGTCTCTCTCTTGAACCTATCGCAGTCCACTGCTGGACATAGGTCTCCCCCATTTTGTGCCAAATATCCCGGTCCTCCGCTTTTCTCATCCATCCCACCAGCGACCTTCCGCAAGTCGTCGGCCCATCGGGCCGGAGGGCGTCCTACGCTACGCTTGCCAAAACGCGGTCTCCACTCCAGAACTCGTCTGCTCCAACGGCCATCGGTTCTACGACATACGTGACCAGCCCACTGCCACTTCAACTTGCTGATAATTCACTAACAAATGTCTATGACTTTGGAATTAAAATTATGTTTTTATAAGGTGATTATCTAGCAGCGTGACGTTAAAAATGTAAGGGCATAAGTTATGAAAGACCGAAAAAGTAGCTGTGTTATTCTATCGATCAATATCACTTTATGGACGCATTTAAAGTATATTCGTTACTACGAATATTGTGAATATAAATTTTAAAGGGTAGGCTAATTACAAACATTACGTAAGGATATTCGTGAGAACCGTGTATGTATCTAATAAATACGTAAGCTGGAATCTTCAACTTGAGCTATTGACTGAGACCGAGATTTTGATCTTAGTTACTTTAGTTTTGGCCAAAATAGTTTTCTATTGAACGTAACTTCTAAACAGTCTCATCATTATATTATTAATGTTTGCTAAACCTTTGTCATCTGATAATAGTGCTATACTTCATCATCATCATCATCAGCTCATTAAACGTCCCCACCGAGGGGCACGAGCCTACCCGTGTAGGGTGATTAGGCCTTAGTCGTCCACGCGGGCCCAGTGCGGATTGGACGACTTCACGCACAACCTTTGAATTTCTTCCCAGGCGTGCATGAAGGTTTCCTCACGATGTTTTCCTTCACCGTAAGAGCGTCGGATAACGTACATTTATTTTCGAAAATTTGAAAACACATTGGTACGTGTTGTGATTTGAACCACAGCCCTTCCAGTAGGAAGGCGACAGTCCACACCATTGAGCCACCGACGCTCTTATGTTATACTTATGTTTGTTGATATTTCAATCGTTTGAATCTATTGGTTGGCACACATAGTTTGGTTTAATTGTTAGGTACTTTAAACCTAGTTATATTTTGTAAAAATATAAAATATGAATTCATTCAAAGGATTCTAAACTTATAATTTGAATCACATACATTTGTTTATCACAAAATCTAGTACAACATCACTTTATGTAGCTTCGAGTATCTCCTTACTATTACCAATAAACTTTCTATATACTTTCATTGATTGGTAAAATTAATAGAAAAGTTTTACTTACATGATAGCGATCTTCTTGAGGCAGCTTGCTCGGAGAATCCCGGGGCTTCTGTATAACCGGCTCCGGTACATCCAATGATCTCTTCTGGAACTCCTCGTTCCTCAGCAGCGGTATTGCCTTCGGTTGGAATCCCACGGGATTGTACACTGTATCCTTATTCGGGTTGTCATTACTTTTCTCTTTGGCAATTGGTATATAATTACCGGGGAAAAGCACCTCAGATTTATACTGTTCTGGTGTGTAGTAAACATTCCTCTCGACTTGTGACTGTTGTTCAGCCCTTCGCAGTGGTATAGCGCGCGGTTTGAATGCGTATTTCCTTTGCTCCGGTCTCGAGTCCCTTGACTTTCGCACTTGGTCGTTGCTATAGCTCGAAGGTTGAAGGACGATAGAAGCACTCGTTACGTTCAGCACCGCCGATCCAGCACTATTCGAGGATCCCGATAAGGACCAGAGTTTCGTCAATTTATTCTCGTAGTCCTCATTGCATGTTGCCAATGCACAGTGCATAACACTAAAATCGTTTGCAATCCCATTGTCGCCATTATCACTTCTTATCGTCAATTGAACAACACGTCACGTTACACAACTATAATCACTTCACTTTCTTCGGTTCGTGTTTAAAGTATCATCCCTGTTTCAACCACCATTTTCAAGCGATCGCGTAAAACTGAATCACTATCGTTGGTACGCGGTATATTTATATACGTGTCGGAGTAAAGTTGCGTTTTTCCCGGCTATTCACGGTCGGCCGGCTACCAGAGCTTCCTCGGTATGTTTGATTCCGAAACGCGAAAAATGGTAAACAGTGGTAAAAAAAATTTTGGTCGCGTGCCGTTGTGTGTACGCGTGGGTACTTCCTATAATAGTTCCTTTCGATCCAATTGTATTCGATAGGGGGCAATTTGTTGAGTCGTTAACGTGTCGCGGGCTAGGATGACGGGCTTGGCAGCCGGAACGGTTCGTTAATTTGACGTATCAGTAAATTGGGGAAAAGTGAGAGCTCTATGACAACTGTATGTGAAATGAAAATGTATTATGGATTGCTGCATGTGTGATGGCGAACGCAGAACAATAGCGATGTATTTATTTTACGCATATCTTCATTATCCTGACATAGTAAAGACAATGAAATCAGTTAATTACTCATTGAAAACTAGGGCGTATTCTGATTATAGGGCCGACAATTCTATGCCTTCGCCGCATAGGCAACTAAGGCGGTGGTGTTATAAATGGAGGTCTTTTTAAACAATAACTTTACTAGTCTCACAGTCCTAAGAAAACGTCAAACAAAAAATATCCGATCCGCACTACACATATGTATAGTTTTATTTTGAACATACAATTATTTGTTTACATTTTGAACTTAAGGCGTTACTAAAAGCGTACAAAATCAAAATGCACAGGCACGCTACTATGTCATTATGACATGTAAAACTGAATAAAAATTCTGCCCAACCAATGCAATGCAGGATTAGTCCACAAATTTAAAGTTACTCAACGGGCAATGGAGCGAGCTATGCTCGGAGTCTCTCTTAAAGATTAAATAAAAAATAATAACATTGTTTTTGATTTTATCCGCAAAAGAACTAAAGTTACCGACATAGCTCGCTAGATCAGTAAGTTGAAGTGGCAGCGGGCTGGTCACGTATGTCACAGTACCGATGGCCGTTGGAGCAGACGACATCATGAGTGGAGACCGCGTCTTGGCAAGCGTAGCGTAGGACGCCCCCCAGGCTCGATGGACTAACGACTTGCGAAAGGTCGCTGGTGAAGGCTGGATGAGAGAAGTGGATGAGGTAGGGAGAAACCTTTGCACGCCTACAATTGGAATTAAATACAATTAATAAATTGATAAGGCCCCTACATGATATACCCTATACAAGTAGGCTTGGCCCCTCGGTGGGGAGGTATAATGAGCTATATAAGGCACTCCTTCTCGCTCAGCTGTGCGAGGAAGAGTGCCATATTGAGCCGTAACTAGGCGGGACCAATGTAGATGGTGGGTGTTAACGACTACTAACCTAAGATTGTAGCCGACATCCTTAACGTGCCCTCGGAAGCACGAAATCATATTTTTCGAAAAATTAGCTAATTCTTGCAGGCTGAATCCTCCACAATATCCGAGCCAAATTAGGTAAATCGCACAAATGTTTTCCCCCCACGGGATTCGAACGACCTTCCCATGGAGATGTCGTTCTAAATATTTGATATTGTATTAACAATTTAACACTTATCCGACGCTCTTACGGGGAAGGAAAACATCGCGAGGAAACCTGCGCACGCCAGCGAAGAGATTCAAGGGTTGTGCGTGAAGTCGACCAATCCGCACTGGTCCCGCGTGGACGACTAAGATCTATACACCCGGGTTATGCCCCTCAGTGGGTACATTTAATGAACTGATGATGAGTTGAATAGTTTGTATGCCATCGCTACAGTTATGTAGTATGCGTCTGTAAATGGAGTAAAAAATAGGAATCTGCTCTGCCTAGACAATTTATATAAAATCTCTATTCGAATTTTATATAATTAATTTTAAATGAATGTGAAAGACAGAAGTTATTTCTATCAAATATTTCGCTGTATTATTTAACGATTTCAGCTTTTTGCATAGCATTAGAGCCAAAATTGTGAAAAGCAGTGGATATAACTGGGGTTATCGACATTATTGGCCTATTGGGCAGATTTTTTATTCATTTTCACTTGTCTCAATGATAATAGTAGTGTAGAATAGTAGTGTGCTCGGCCCTTTTAATTTTATACCCCTTAAGTGGCGTTTTAAATAAAAAATTTAAGTAGTAATTCTTCCGAGTCTACCCGTATAGCATGTATATACTTTAGTCGTCCACGAGGGTCCAATGCGGATTGGCTGACTTCACGCAAGACCTTTGAATTTTTTTGTTGACGAACGCAGGTTACCTTTTTTTTTTACATTAAATAGGCCAGCGTTTGACTACGCCTTGTCTGGTGTTAAACATCGACGATGTCTAGGATGAAACACGCTGACCTAGAAGAAACCTATTTACTCTCGACTTGAAGACCCCCAAATTGTACACCTCGGGAAAAACATAAGCTGGCAACGAATTCCAAAGTTTCGCAGTGCGAATAATAAATGTGGATTCAAAGCGCTTAGTATGACACTTCGGCATCTCTACTATAAATGGATGTCGCTTCACCGTCTGCCTGGTTGATGAAACCTCAAGATGTTTTCCTTCATCGTTAGACAATATATATGTATTCACTGTTGTAAGTAGAGAATAAACCCAGCTTTTTAAAGGATTTTTTGTTTTGATGGCTCAAATGTCTCAGCTCTGATCTCGTTAGGCAAAGGATTTTCATAACCCAGAAAGAGTGTTCTATACAGCAAGATGCATCAATGTCAAGAGAGCAAAATACTACTACGAACTCCTCATTTTAAAGGTTGTATATTCAAAATGTACCTTATACTCCTTGGACTAATACCTTCAATCTTGCGCGTGGCGTGTGTTAAATTATTAAGTATGGTAGCATCAAAACTATCACGAAGACCATAACAGTGGTGTGATTATAACTAATAAGCATTGTTTTGTTCCACGATACGAGCAGAAACAATAATAATTATAAAATGGTAATTACAAGCGTGATAAGATTGCCAAGAATAGTGCAGAATGAAGTTGGGCTGATGCGCTGTGTGATTGTCAGTAGATTTTATTTATTTATTTATATTAATTACCAGTGTTTTCTCCCTTTATGTTATATTTGAAAGGACCCTTAATAGCCTCCTATCTAAGTTGTCCACTCTCCTCATACAGCTTCTACCACCGACCTTTGGCTTCGTCGTCGGTCGCTTGCCAAGATGTGTTATCTTTAAGAGCGATCCTGAGTATCATCATCATCATCAGCTCATTACACATCCCCACCAAGGGGCATGAGTTTACCTAAAGGGTGTATAGGCCTAAGCACGAGGAACTAGTGCGGATAGGCCGACTTCATGCACAAACTTTCAATCTCTTCGCAGGCGTGCGCAGGTTTCCTCACAATGTTTTCCTTCACCGTATGAGAGTCGGATAAATCATCATATATTTTCGAAAATCCATTGGTGGCGTGATTTGGTCCTGAACCCGCCGAATCGGAAGGCAACAGTCCACACTACTGACCCACCGACGCTTTATTTAACGTTACCAGCCCGTAATATATTATCCTTTACAACTAGCTAAGCTTTGGCCAACCACCAATATGCAATGAACCAGAGTAGCATGTATCGGTCCGAAACTTCCTAATTACAATTCAGTCAAAGCCTAGTCTATCGGTAAAATCTTTCTTCAACCTATCGAAGTCCACTGCTGACCATAGGTCTCCCCCATTCTGCGCCAGATATCCCGGTCCTCCGCTTTTCTCATCCAGCCTCCACCAGCGACCTTTCGCGAGTCGTCGGTCAGTGGACTGAAATTATTATAACGAAATTCATTTACTTTAACAGCCCTTAACAGTCAACTGGACTTAGGGCATACTTAAACTTAGTTATTACTACAAGAATTCCAGGTGCGATCCCTGTGCAGTATAAACATTTGTGTGCTTATAATGTCTTTCTGTAAAATGCCCATACTTCAAGCTTCTCGCTTCAAAGGGGGTTAGATGGCGTTGTGTTTATATATGTGGACATATGTCTATAAAATTTTGGGTATATTTAAAGAGCACTGCTGTCTATTCTTTGCTGAAAGATTGTTTGCTTAATTTTACGGATAGAACGGGTGGTGACTGATGTATTCTGATCTACCATCACCATTCGATATCATTATTATTATCATCATCATCATTCCATAGCATTTGACATCCACCTGCCACCTTTAACGAATCATCAGTACATCAAATTACTTACTACAATTACTTTTTCCGTTACGTGGACGCCATTCGACAACCATTCCGTTTCATCGGCCATGAGTTCTAAACACTTTGTGCCACGTCCACTCCCACTTAAATTTGCTCATTGTATGGGGTATGAAGATCACTCTAGTTCTCCTACGAATGGACATTTCGGATTTTGCCATGTAGGTAACACCTAGCACAGCCCCCTCTTTATAGCACGTTGAGCGACCTTGACCTTATTCAAAAGACGCTTAATGAGCTGCCACGTTTCGCTTTCATAAAATCATAACTGGAAACGTATACTGGTCAAAGATCTTCGCCTTGTAAAACTACCAATAAACAGCTGTCATTCAAGAAAGTAAATGGAATTAACACAGCAATTTTTATTAATGGCAAACACGAAACAATATGTGAAGCTGAACACGCGTGGAGCGTTTCAGCGTTCATGACATTGCATAGTTTGTCTTACACGCGGACGGGTATTGTAATAGTAACTAGACAGTTTTTAACACTGGCGCAAAAGGAACTTGATTTGTCTTTATAAAATTCACACAAGAATCAAGCTTTGAACTTGTGAAACAATCCCGCAGTCACTATTTATTGACGACGGACGCATTGCTAAAAGATTTTCGTCCTTGACCATTGCGAGCAATTAAAAGCAATTAAATTAAGGCCAATCGTTGGCGTTAATTTAGTTCCTTTAAATTTATAGTACATTGCATTTAAATAGTTTAGAATTTTTTTATACATTGGCGGCCTGCAATGTATTGAAAATTTGATAAAATGAATTTTATGACTCTTTCCACTTGTCGGCTTGAATCCCGCGGGGAGACTGCATATTGATTTTTCGCTTTGTGTGATTTTTCCTAGTTTTGTCAGGACAATGTCAGGTCATGGATTGTCTGAAAAGAGAGATGATTCTATGCTTCTGAGGGCACACATGGCTTTTGCTGCGCGGAAGGCCTGCCCTGCAGCATAGGCTGATTATAATATTTTGAATACATTGCTGTTAGTTTAACTTTTTTAATACATTGGCAGCATGAAGTGTACAGTAAATTATATCAAATACGACATATTTCACAACAGAATAAAAACGCCCTAGAAACGCCAGTGCATAAGTCGGCGTGACGATCGGCGGCGCAGCGCATTTCGCGTGTGCACAGAAGGAAGCATTCACTTCCAGTTGGCTGGTATGCTATTAATTAGGAAATATGCTTGCTTGCACTTAATTAGTTTTGTCCAAAAATATCAAAATGAAAATACAGAAATAAATATCTGAAGACTATATTTATTACTTGGTGGTAGACTTGGTACCGAGTCATCTAGGTAGGTGCCGATATCGTCCCGTGAAGTAGAAGTGTTTTGCACTTCTGTGTTTCGGGATGAGGGCACTGTAGCTACTGAAATTACTGGGTATAAGAGTCCTAACCTTTGCTGTTTCAGTTGACGAGCACAGTGCGACATTGATGCAGAATAATAATAACCAGCTATCTGTTATTGGTCTCCATCAATGCCGCTCTGACTTGGTCAGGCGTGTCAATTAATATCAGGTGTACGTCTTGGCAGTCCTGTATACTTTTTATCTTAAAACAATATATTCAGCAAAAACCTCATTAAGAGTATATTACCCCCAGTATGTTATGAGTACTGAACAAAGGTTAAACGTACATTTAATATCATATGATTATTCGTTGTTTAGTACCAATAATACAAGCACGATGAGCTATCTGGGCTTGGCTTCTATATAAAGATGGAAGTCGTGAAGATGCACCAATTCGTGTAATGCATCATGCTTTAATAAAAACTGATAGATATTGCCTTATAATGATGAGATCAGAAGATCATTAATTGAATGATGTCAATGAATCATCAATTTTATTGATTAATAAGGATCGTTACTCATGTGGAAAATAATGAATTTTAATGTTATGTTACTAGCAGTGGCAGCCGAATGTTTTAAAAAAGTGTGATGATTTAATATTATTGTCATTTGGTCAGAATTGCATTACTTTTTTGTTTCTTTTGTTTAAGGAACATTATTAAATAGTTCTTTTTTTTCTATCATTAGATTCAAATTCAATCTTTTCTAAGTAGGTACTAAAGCTATGACCTAAGTAGTGTACAACAAAGAAATTATTGCGTTTGTTTGCAAGTTGACTGCAAAACTGTGCATCGACTCCCGCTTTAATAATTGGAAGCCTACTTTTAAAGTGGAAAATAAATTTTTCTAATTTTGTGAGTCGTAATTTTTTTAAGCTAGTCTTGCCATTTACGCGAGGCTTAAATGAAATTCTTAAACCCTTAATATATTTTTAATAAACGACGCTTTGAAAATAGTCTCAAAGATTTTTATTATCATTGAACGTTAAATGCCCTCCTTGGCTTAAACTTATGTAAAATTTTACCTTGATAAAAGGATTTTATGATTAGGCGGGATTTGAACCTGCGTTTCGTAACAAACCGGGCGCCAAAACGACTGTGCAATAGAGGATGCCAGTGGAGGCACATTAGTTTACTCGTGGCGTCTTAACGTTACTTGAAACAACTTACTAGATTCTAAGCAATAGCACCCAGCATTGTGTTGTTGTATATGCCGTGTTGAGTTCACCTATGCATGGATAGATGGCGTTATTAGCTAATAAAGCCACCAAACCGCATTGGCGGGTGGTGCGGTGATATAAATGCACAAAAACAAAGAAACGTCAACCAAAAAATATCCGAGCCGTATGACAAATACGTATAGTTATAATTAGAACGTAAAATTATAAATTTTAATTTTGACCTTAACGCGTCATATCAGTGTGTATTTATTTATTTCTCCAAATATGAGCTCTGATATGGCTCGCTAGGGCAAAGGCCTTATACAATCTGTAGCAAGAGTAACAATATAGCTAGCCCTAGCTATTTTTATGTGTGCTTTGATTTTTGTTTCCGTAGTTAACTATTAAAATGAAGCGTGTTGAGGCGACTTTCCTTGTAAATTATAATTAAATTACCGATATAGGTTCTAATATTAGCTAATTGAAATGGCAGTGGGTAGGACGCATAGTAAAAAAACCGATGGTCGATGATGCGGGAAGGTTCTCTAGCAGCGTCTGTGGAATGGAAAATAAGCATTTTCCGAATCCTGACCTTTTTTACATCGGGAATGGCCTCGCCTACCGCACCCCTTGGGCGCCGGTTATGTGGGACTAGTGCGGCTAAGATGGAAGATGCCGCATTTACCCACTAAAACCGATGGTGGCCTTCACGCGCATGTAGGGCGGGTAGAGGTGTCAGTTTCCTTTATGTCGCACCCGCCCCGAATCCTGACCTGAAGTACCAATGATTAGGATAAGCGGAATATATGTGACGAATGAAGTGGCTACAGGATCAGTTCACATGGAAATAACCTGGTTAAATAGGCACTACTAGATATCGGTCCACGTGGAAGTCAGTAGAGGAAGCATTTGATGATCAGTGTTATTATGATGTTGATAAATTGATTTACTAATTTTTGAAATGACCAGCAACCGAGTTTCTTGATGGGTTCTTCTCAGTAAAAAATATTAATCTTACCAAGTAGTACTAATGTCTCTTTGCCGACCCAATAAGAATAAAAACGTCTTAATAAGCTAGCTCCATCTATTATGTCGGCGAAGTGTTCCTACCTTTTTTGCTTTAACTTTGACTTAGAACTTTTTAAATTGTACTGTCTTCATTCTTACATGTGCTTCTTCTCTCTCCTTGACCTATAACAATAGTCCTTCGCTATCATCCAGCCTCCACCAGCGATGTATTAAAATCGTCGGTCCAACGGGCCAGATGATATCACTACGCTTCTGTTTCCGAGCGTGTCGTTAAAGATACCGGGCAGCAATCCCATATGGTTACATTTACCGCATGATGATACGCCACAGGTAATCAAGGCGAACTGTAAAATTTCATTCGTTTGTAGTTGACGTTTCCCGTATTCGGACTAAGCGTTTGGCATCTACTTTTATTCAGCGTGCTGCAAATGAATGAAATGACCTACCTACGTCGGTATTTCCGGCCACATACAACCCTGTAGCATTCAAAAACGAGTAAATAGGCTTTTTCTGGGCAAGCACGTCTCTTCTACTAGGATAGTCTGTGCTCAACAGCAAGCCTATCATAAATAAAAATAAATCTACTTTATCGTGCGTTTTTTGTTTGTATTAGCTGAATAATTGTATAATCGACTCACTCACACGTTTATTATGTGTATTTTATATTTATTTACTGTGCTTTCTTGTAGTTTTACGATGCCCTGGCTACAATGACCTGATATGCTTTCATTATCATTCATCATCACATGCTAAACTGCTAAACAAAGGCCTCCCCTAATGATTTCCTTACGAGCCGATCACTAACTGTTGACATCCACCTGCTACCCGCCACCTTAACTAGGTCATTTGTACATCTGGTTGAGGGTCGGCCCACGCTTTGTTTTCTGTTGAAACGCTTATGTGCTTGTACAAATGTTAAGTCTGCTCTCGTCTACTTATCGCAGTCCATTGCTGAATAGGTCTTTCCCATTACGAAGTCCTCTCCTTCTTTTATTTTACTCGTAATTATTCTTATGTTTATGCTAAGTAAATGTTCTTTAAATGATTAAGTAGATATTTTTTCACTATAATGCAGTATAACTTAGTGTTTATTATATTACTACTATAACCCTTACGTGTACGAGTTTATATATAATACATTTTTATTCATATTTCAATAAACTACAAGATAGCTTTTCATAATACTTTGCATTAATTAAGCTTAGAAAAAAGCCTTTATATACTTATATAGGCTATTTTGTATCCCGAATTTTCACAGAAATGAGAACATTGAACGTGAAACTGTAATGACTGCTTGTGATAAATAAACACACTTTCCAATCTTTATTTATTTCAAATCTACAAAATTGCATTTGTTCTTAAAAATTTGCAAGATATAAACTCAAAGTTCGTTGATTATGAGAACAATAAATTAGAGAAACTAAACAATGAAGCAAATAATAAGTTATTTGTTACACAATAATAAATTAATAACTTAACAAAATATAAAATATAGTTTAAATCATCTTTAATGAGTATTCAGGCACAGTTTTATTACAAAACTATATTAAAAGACTTAAAATTATAATAAATAATCCTTTTAATAAAAAGTACCAGAAATTGGCCCTGAGATGGGTCAATTATTCTTATTAATACTAAATTAACAACATAAAGCTAATAACAGTTTAACAGATTAATTTTTATAAAAAGTTATTTATATAATTTAGATTTCATTCATGAAATGACCTTTGAATATTATAATACATTATTATCAAAATTGTACAAAAAAAACCGTCTAAAATATTGCTTAACATCAGACTATAAAAGTAAATAAATAACTAAGCTTATTTACAAACGAATAAAAAAAATGCTTGTAAAAGTGCCTTATTGTATAGTAAATGCTTTAGAAAATGGAGAAGCTCAATTTATTTTTTCAAAATTTGTTCTAATGTTTACTCTTAATAATATTCTGTTAAAGTTTGCCGCTTTGGTGCCCGCGACAATTCAAGTTAAATCAAATAGGAGTACTAAGTGAATAAACCAGTCATTGTTTTAGCTTTTAAATCTAAATTGACTTCATGAGCCATATAGTTTGTATAATGAAAACACTATAGCTTATTCAGTTCTTTTTGTAAGAAGAATAGGCCAAGTCTGAAGCATCGTTGTAGGTTCTACGATCCCAGCCACCACCACCACCACTGCTGCCGGATGACCAGCCATGGGATTCATGCCCACTGCTGCCCCCCTTCTGGGACATAAGTTTCTTCAGCGCTATGATTCCAGCTAATAGGAGAGCGATCTGTGGAAATAGAATGTTTTTTATTATTATTAAAAGAATTTAATAAGAGGCACGTGAATGTCTACTGTTGGATTCGGGGTATCTTCATCGATAGTTTTGCCATAATATCCACGCCTGGCTGAACGGTTGGAGATCATCGTTTTATTTTAAGGTTGAAATTTCATTTCCCTTTGGGTGTTTTTGTACTCGCATTGGTTAATTATTAATTAAGCTTTTGGTGAGCGGAAATTTTTTAATGTGTAGTATTTTGAATTGTTATCAGAAATTATCATTATTATTGGTATTCATTAATATATATTATATTATTATTTATTCGGAATATCAAACTTCATTTTAAGTCATGGATTTATTATTAATTTATGTCAATGTATTTATTTTCTGTAAATGGGGTAAACAAAGTAATGTATATTTTGGTAAACCCCATAATACATTATATGGCTATTGCGTCCTTTAATAATACCGGTGATCGAGGAATTGGATTACAATATAACTAGTACCTTAAAAGTTTAGTTCTATAACCTACCAGTAAATTAAATATATGAGGCATAATCATTTATTTTTCTATCTTGTGTGGAGTCTATATTTGGGCTAAAGCAATACCATCAAAGTATTTATCGATAGAATACATGATTTTCGGGGTTAACTATCAATAGTCATATTATCTGACACTGCCCTCAACTACTTACAATAAATGTAAGCATCCCGTATAGAAATAAATTGTAGAAAGTTACCTTGCAAGCCCCTATCACGAATCCCGGGTCATAGGTCTAAAGGAAAGTATCCACGATCTCACATCATTGCACATGCATTTATTTGAAAATGAAATGAAAGTGAGAGAGAACTGCAATTTAGTGACCCTCAAACATAAATATAAAATAATTAGCTATTCAGCTTGGTTTGAGAACAATACATCTTTTGGCTTGTAATTTTAGAAGTGTAGTCCGACATTTTGCTAATATTAGAAGGTGTTTAATAGTATAGTCCGATTTTAAGTAGCTCATTTGATTGGTGGGTGCTAACAACTACAATACTACGGTTGTCTTCCACATTTATGTGCCCTCCAAAGCATAAAATTATGTTTCTTTTCAGGTAATTAAGTCTGTAATATACTAGCCAATCTGGGAAAAAAATCACAAAGTTTTTTTACTTTGCGATTTCATTATCGAATTCGATCCGACGATTCTCGAAACACCTAGGGATCTAAACACAACGCATCGGCAGCAGAGAGAATGCAAAAGTAATTAAATTGATATAGGTAATGCATTTTTTAGTTGCTTGTCCAGTAAAAAGCAAGTTGCTTTTAAATACTTTGGAGTAAGGTACATAGCACGTTAAATAGTTCTTCTTGGCTATCTGTATTATTTTTGTTACATTAAATATTTTCGACGACATATTTAATGTAAAATTTAATGTACATTTTTAGGTAACGCGATAAATCAAAGTTGGACTGATTATTTGTATTATGCCTGCTCGATACAAAAAGTTGTATTAAGTAAAATTAAGAGTACGTGTAAATGAAATTAACTTCTTTACATTATTTAAAATAATGATGCGGACTCCTTTCTCTCAAAATATTGTAATATAATTTAGCATTATCGAAACAGATCGTTTCTCGAAGGTCACGAGACTTAAGTTTTAAAAATAGATTATTGATGTCTTTCTCAATGGAGTTCGTGAGTTATCGTGAATGATTTTATTTGCTTTGAAATCGATAACTATCATCTTTTATTTTAAACTTGCATTATTCCAGCGGTTTTCTTTTCGCATTATTTTAGAAAGAAATAAGTTTTAGTATATTCCTAGTCAATACCGTTTTAAGTAAAATCTTAAGTAGTTCTTAGAAATGTCAAAATAAATTTTAAAAAGCCGTAGAATATATGAAGCCAAGGTATGTATGTAATTAATAATAATGGTATAAACCTTCAAAAAATTTAGCTAAATATTAAAGCAGTAATGTATTTCTTAATACATCACACACGATATGGTAGAGTTTTAATATTGAAAGTCCTGTAATTGTTTACATTAATTTTAAATATTACTGTACTATGCATCTGTATATTGCAATGAAAAAACAGATGCCTTGTTAATTTCAACAAGAGCGAAAACAACTTCCAAGACCAATTATCCATATTATTATAGAGATAGTGGCATCATATTCGTATATGAGGAAAGGAATAAAGCACGAATACACTTTCAAACGTTTGCACCGACGGTAGGTCAAGCCTAATTGCGGGTTATGACCGAAATTACGTACTTTCTTAGTTAATTATTGTAGCATTCAACTTTCACTTATTAAAATTTTTTGAAAGGGTAATGTTTGATGTGATTTTTGTCTGCACGTTTCTAACGTACTCGTACTATGTTTTGATTTAAACTATGATTTTAGATTATAAAACGACACTGATTTTCTGGTGATTTTAGTATCTTATATATAAATAAATCATTTTTAAAAAATGTCTGTAAATTTATGGGATATTCAAATATATATGTATGTATATGGAGTCATTTGTTTTTATATCTTGTATTATTTTACTCGTAATTTTCTATACTCAAATTGCCTTCGTATTCTTATATATCATGCTTTTTACTAGACAAGATTTCTAATTGGCTATAAGGCCCCTATTTGTATTTTTTTATGTTTAATTGTTTTCATGTTGTTAATAAAAAAAATGTGGACATGTACATTAAAACTTAGTCTATAAACACTTAGACACTCTGCTGATAATATGTTGAGCGTAACATAATTAACTAAGAAGCTTCTAATCCAACAATTAGGAAAGGCGTTTGACTTATTATAAGCGAGATATAATATCACAACCAATCAGAGCCAAACCAGTTCCACGGAGCGCAAAAAGTCACCCAGTAACCTTATCTAGTTTTTACTTCATAAAAACATCGTTCATTTATTATCACACAGTACTATTGCTTCTCATTATTGTTTTCAATCTCTCCACGTGTAAACCGGGCCGATGACAGTGAATCAATGTCAACATCATTGGGAGCGAACTCGCGATTTGCACAGTTTTACATACATCATTTGTGTATCGGATGCGGAATCATTAGCTTCCTTTCTATTGGGCTTTCTTTCAGTATTAGAGTCATCTTCAACCTTATCGTAGTGACCGATTGGCCTGAATAGAGACTGAAAAGTTCTTAGACTTTCATTAAACAAATATCACAAATATTAAAATTCAATGCTCTACGATTAGCTATCATTAGAAAAAAAATGAGATACCATACGATTTTTAATGGAGGAGAACACCAGACTAGACTAAAAAACTTTAAGGTAGTACTATTTTGAACTATTCTTTAGTTAAAAATATAAATCTATTCGTTTTTCCATGTGGGATACCAACTTTGGAAGTGTTTAAGGAAATGAACAATAAAAATATATCATCATCAGTTTTGTTATTGGACACGCACAGGTAAATTACGATGTATAAACTCCAGACTAAAATTTGAAGTGAAAAATTTACTTCAAGCGGACCAAAAAGTGAAATCTCCAATTTACGATCCAATCCCCTCGAAGCTACAATGTTGAGATTGCAAGTAAGCTCGGGTCGTGCCTTCGCTGTTCCAGAAACAAAATAGAACAACGCTCTTACTACCTTTAATGGAATATCGCAAATTTGCAGTAGCGTCAGAATATTTGTAATTCATATTCTAAACTATTAATCGCTAAAGACTGAGGGTGTGTGATTATTCAAAGCCTCATCCACCTTTTGCGTTCTAGCTACCTTTCGGTTTGTGATTCATCTAATTCCATACTATGGATAGATAGAGCAGAAAGGTAGAATAGGAATACTAGGTGGCAGACCGCGTGTTCACTTGGAACATTGAAAAATTTGAATAGAAGCCAGCCTTCAGCCCAGGGTATAAAATATTTTAGCATACAACTTGGACTGAAACGCATTTTCTCATATCTTGCCGAATAGTAATTACAAAGACAAAAAAAGATTCTAACTTAAGCAGTGTGCGAGAATCCAGCACTGACTTTACAATTTAAATCATTTAAAAGATAAAAAGTCAGTACTACATTTTGGAAGAATAAATATTAAAGATTTCAATGAAGTCAAAAATAATACATTGGCAATCATTATTTAGTAGTTTATATCTAACTCTTTGCCAAACATTATCAAGCAGTCAAATTTTACATACACGGAACTTGTATAAAGTCAATTAAACCTAAGATAAGTAAAAAGATCATACAAAAAACCAAGGTTAAAAGGTCATGTAACTCAAATTCTAGGATTTTATCCATGTCAGCGGGCATATCATAAAAACGTATTATTTGGCTGGGGTCCCAAGTAAAAGGAATAAAAGAGCTTGTATGAAAAGGTTGATGGATGTCAATGAAGCTAGGGAAGTATGTCAGGACCGCGCAAAGTGGCGTTCCATCATCTCTGCCTACCCCTCTGGGACCAAGGCGAGAGCTTTATTTATTTATTTGAAATTATAACACTTTCAGCAGAATTTACCTACTGCTCAATTAAGCCTAAACGGACGATTAAGGATGAATGGTTGTGAACGCCACGCCGTTTCAGTAAATGATTTTGAATGATATATCGTGTAAAAAATACCTTGACTGTTTGGATAGGGAGGCACTTACCATAAGATGAACTGTCTGCTTGATTAAAACATTTAATAAAAAGGTCTATTTAAAGAATGGCTAATACATTTTGAAGAGCGTCGGTGGCTTAATATTGTGGACTCTTGTCTTCCGATCTGGAGAGCGCAGGTTGAAATCTCGCCACTTACCAATGTGTTTTCGATACTATATGTACGTTATCCGACGCTCTTACGGTGAAGGAAAACATCGTGAGGAAACCTGCGCAATGATTCAAAGTTTGTGCGATAAGTCGCCCAATCTGTACTGGGCCCACGTGGACGACTAAGGCCTATACACCCTTTACAGCTAGGCTCATGCCCCTCGATGGGGACGTTTAATGGGCTGATGATGATGAATGCATTTTAAAATACAATTCATATTGATCTGAGAAAATAATTGTAACTGATTAGGATGGTTTGAACATTAAATTTCTAAGATATCTGGGTCATTTTGCAGCTTTTGTATGCTGACGGTTCGCAAAGACTACTAACCACAGTGCAAAAGCCCTAAGTCGAACATCTTGGTATAACGTATTATTTACCATTTGTGTCAAGCGGCCTTGGAATTTATAGATAGTTATTTAATCACATTATCAGGTGCTTATATTCGAATGGAAAGTTCTAAATTATACTCGTTCTAGGTAATAACTGACCAAAGCTTTTGGAATGACTAGGTTTTAGACTTTAATTGCATTTCCAAAGATTTAGTTTTATCAGAAAAACTTTAAATATATTATTTGATGTCTTATAATTAAGAAATATTTTTAAATAAATTTTTAAATGATGTTAATGGCATTAATGCTCGCTTCAACATCAACAAGTAGATTAATCGCAAATCATCTATGTTCTTTTAACTACATAAATGCAAAGATGAATTCCTAAACTGGTCCCATTTTGTTAAGGAAAGGTATTTGTAAAAATAAACATCATATTTTTAGCTTTGTTTCCGAAGATGCCTACATAAATAATTAACCAGTTCCTTTTTGATTCCTTTTTTTCTAAGTATTGGATCACCTCATTTTGCGTAAGATATATTTAATTTGCGTCTCGTTTTAATAAACAAGTTCATTATATCGCAAATTGGTACCCTACCATGTTGAGATCGGAATCAATGAAATAAGTGTATGTGTTATGATTTATATAGGATTCAAACATCCAATTAATATAAATCATAATTATACTAAAAATTACATACTTGTTACAGCTAACGGTGAAAGGGTTGTATAGAAAATTCACATAGCATCTAATCCTCAGTGAAATGACTGTACCTACAGAATAATCTTTTCTTGGCCTTCTCTCGATAACAAGTGCACAATTCATGGTACCACATCTCATTGCATTCATAATTTTGAAGAGTCTCGTTTAGATTTACATTCAGAGATAGTTCTTTATTTAATAATGGTGAAAGTTTGTTTGTACTTTGAACGGTTGATTAGACTATAATAGAGGTTTGAAGGTAAATTGCCTTGTTAGAGCTGTCGGGATCTTCTCTGACTTTATGGTTAATTGAGTCGTTGGTTTGCAATAGTAAACGGCTGCATCAATATATTTTTTAATTTTATGTTTCTTTTCCTTTACTAAGAAAATGACAGTTTTTGAAGTTATGGAAAGCAAACTGGTAGTAAGAGCGGCTGATGGAATTTCATGAAAACTTGCAAACCCAAAGGACATAGTATGTGTTAGAGGACTTTAAATGGAAGTATATTTTTTCATAAGGGAGTCGTTCATATGACCTTGGTCTTTTTCCGGTTGTAAAAAAAATTGTACATTAAGATTAAAATTGTGAGTTTATGACTATAAAAATTTTGTGACTAAGATTGTGAAAAAAGCTTTTTTTATATATTATATTGGAAACGGTGTACATATATCCACTATGCTGCTCAGAAGCTAATAATTTATTTGTGAACCCAAACTAGGATGCAATAGTAATCAGTGCTAACATGGTGTTACACATGATCACAATCGTAACTTCTGTTGAAAAACATTGGTTTCGCTTTTTCAATTAACAAAATTTACACGCGTTGATCAAAACAACCATAATAAATACTGCAAAAATATTAAAAAGAAATCAAGAGACATGTGAGAATAATATTCCCTAAACACATAAAAGTTTAAGGCTTACAGACGTAGCTAGAAGCCTCCCCCGATAGATCGAGGAGTTTTCAACCACTACCCGCCGAGTGTTCCAGTGAATGTTGGCCGTTTTAAGTTTCAATTAATCTTGCACTTCTAAATGCATCAAACTACACGTAAAATTTCACTGCTCACGCGCAGTCCTATGTAGATCGCGATATCTGGCATACATCTTAATAGTTCATTCCCACAGAACCAAGATGCACTCGCGTGTCACCTAATAAAATGATTCCCACGTTGATGTGAACAGTATGGACAATGATTCTCGATTACTAGATACCGATGGTATGAGATACAATTAATTGTAATTAGCAGTTTTCTCTGTTATTGATGACGGTTCATTTTTATTACCTATCTCTATTTAATTGAGCGCGAAGAAAAGATAAGATATTGTATTATAAGTGAAGTTGGCATGATACATTAATGCTGAATATTTTTTAATTGTATTTATATTAATATGAACACATATATTGTTTTTAACAACAGGCAAGATCCAGTCATTGAGACTTTTTCTTAAAGTATTATTATATTTTAATAAATATGCTCTTAAGTTAGTTAGGTTAAATTAGTGACTTGATTTGGATTCGAACTTTGTAATACTGTAGTGTATTTAATATAGGATCAGTAGGTTTGCAAGTAATTAAACTTTTAAATGAATACTTTCAAGAGTTTTAGATACTAGAATATTTTTTAAATATTTAAACCCAATTCCCATTCCCTTTGTTTACTATAACAACGTGAATATTTGAACCAGCTCAAGGTTCATCTAAGCACTTATCGCCTTTGCAATTTTATGGAAAGTCCCAGTTATTTTGTCAATTTGTCATGGGAATTTTGACTTCCACAATCATGATGTGAAAGTGACGAAGTCGTTCATTGTGGAAAGATAATATCTAAGCCGCTTATGTTTCTTAAGTGTTGTAATGTAGCATCCAAGTGCGAATAGGAATGCTGGTAGAGAACAAGATTAAATTAATTACAGTGATACGTACAATAAAATTGCCTTTAACCGGATTGTTTAGAGAAAATTATAAAGAACGTTGTTTAAATTTCACAATTATTTCATGTTTAATGTATATGGTTAATGTTTTATTAAATTTTATTCAAATACAGAAATTAATTTGTTCTGCAGTTTAAAAACTTTTTGGCGAACTCATTAAGAAATAGATATTATTAAGTGTATTACCATACTAATCAACAGTATAATATTGATAAGAACTTCTTGAATTGCCCCTTGTACACACATTCTAAATTATTAGTATATTACCCTAACAAACGACTCCTAGACTAGAAGACCTCCCGCGATCAGTTGCTATAGAAGTGCTGGATTTCCAAACACAATATAAATCTACTGTGTCTGTTTAATTTATATGACTGTGGCGGTTAAAATGGTTAATATGGAATATTTTTATGCTGCTGATATTTCTTCGGAATTTGAAAAACAATTGCAGATCAGACTGGCCTTTACAGATAAAATTTCAAGCTATCCGTTTTAAAAACGTGTAACGTCTTATCATTAAAAATAATATTGGTTACCTTAGAGACGATCAATGCTTTCCCAGCAAGGACGAATAGCCCAGCGATGGCAAGAGGAATTAATGCAGCCATCTTCATACTGGCTCCCATCATCATCATGCTCATCATCTTTTTCATCTTCCCTCGTCCTGGAACATTTAACGTGAATTCTTGAGTTTACATATTAGAATGGATACGATGTTTTTGTATCTTTATAGAAACACATTATCTCAATTCGAAAGATTTGCAAATGATTCTCGTTGAATAAAGATGGTGGTGTGGACTGTCGCCTTCCTCCCGGGAAGGCTGAGGTTCAAATCCCGACACGTACCAATGTATTTTCGAATTTTCGAAAAATATATGTACGTTATCCGACGCTTACTGTGAGGGAAACATCGTGAGGAAACCTTCATGCCCCTGCGAAGAGATTCGAAGGTTGTGTTGAAGTCGTCCAATCCGCACTGGGCCCGCGTGGACGACTAAGGCCTAATCACCCTATACGGGTAGGCTCGTGCCCCTCGGTGGGGACGTTTAATGAGCTGATGATGAAAGATGGTGGGTGGTATTTGGAAGATTTGCGAATGATTATGGTCGAATGGTATACTGAAAGGGCTAAATAAAAAAATATAATTAAGTTGTTACTGTCGTTGTCCACCGTATAACTGCAAGATAAGCAGACTAACCGTTAAGCTAGCCGCTCTTATTGCTAAAACTCGAATTGCTTTTTTAAGGGGTATTTGAGGGCTTTTTTGTAATTAATTTCATATATTTTTTTAAGGTTTTTAACATAGTTGCTAATAATCAGTCACACATATTAATGATAAAAAAATTTCATACTATCAATTATCCCCAGAAAAGAGTCAGCAATATTTCATATGCGAAAAATAAAAAAATAAAGAATGATCTATGTGTTTAAGCAAAGAAATGAATTAAGTATGATAAATTACGAGGAAAATGTAACATCACACGCATGTCATATAAGGTAGCCAATTACTTTGCATCGCGTGAATTTAGTTGAAAGCACTTCCTCAATCGAAAGATATTTATTTTATTCAATTACAGGTAAAAAAAATTAAATGATCATATTTAAGGTTTTAAAATATTTCTAAGTGCTTCCAACGTGGCTTTATTCTGCTTGACGAAGGGTTATTAAACCTGACAGTTGTTCTATGAATGCTGAAATCAGTATTAAAGAAAATATTATTTAGTAAATAAAGGTTTAAAAAATTATAAACAATGTAATTTTCTAATTATGGTGTTTGAAAATCGGTGCTCTTTTGCAACATGTGTTTACTGATGACACAAATGATACTAAGTAAAACTGGTCACAGTATTCTCCCTTGCATTACTCCTTACATAATGCTGCGATGCCCTCTTAGGGTCTATAATTATATTCCCAATACAATATTATAAGATCTTATGAAATACATATGTAATGCAATAAGAATAAATAAAAATGTTTCATTCTAAAAGTTTTACTCCATATAATATTGTTTAAAATTATTTTATTTATGTTTGGTGCAAATCATCAATAGGCTCCCTTAAATATCAAATCTTACAACTTTCGTTAAATACATACCATGTGAGAAAAGGCCATAACAAATCAAAGTTGATTACTCAAGCCTGCCATAACTTGAAACAATAGCGGTTTCCGCATCATTAGAGATTATCATTCGAAAAACGCTGACCTTTACGTGGTTCTATAATGTTTTTGATTCTGAAAGCATTAAACTTTCTAGCAAATTGAAATGACTGTTGTACTTTTACTTAATGTTTGTTGTATTATGTAAACCACTCTTAAAATATATTTCAGGATTGTGATTGCTATTCACGACGTCTCTGTATATTTATTTAAGCTAAGGTGCATTTTAAAAAAATGATTTCTATATTGAGATAGTAATAGTATTATGTTATATTATAGTATCCATTTTATTGCCTGTTATGCCTTCACTTATTTGTGTTGCAGAAATTTGTTTGAAAATTCTCTCCGTAAATAAACTGCATTAAAAAATTTAATGATGAGGACTGGATTTTATCAATTTAACTATCATTATTGACAAAATATTTAAGACTCCTAAATTTAAAAATCCTCCTTTGACGTATGCTCCTTTAATAGTCACGTAAAATTTTGTCGCTAACATTATTAAATGTCATTCAATAATAATGTAAAATTTCAAGTACATCATGTTAATAAATAAAATCTCATACAACTTTCTTTCTAAGACTATTATATTTCTAACCTACAAGCAATAGGCTTTAAACTGTACAAGAGTATATTGCTTAACATATTAAAAGCTTACGACGGCTATTAGAAATCAGAACAACTGTATTAGGGGTAAAACTGTGGACTGCACGATGGAATGGCTGTAATTTAACGGATTGTTGTAAACCACTCCTGTGGTTTTTCTTGATAAGTTCGTGGTTATTGGATGATATGGTGTTTCAAATTTTTTGTATGTGTTATGCTAACGGTTAGGCTCAAGTTCTTTTTGGAATGTTAATGAAATTGTAGCTACTCGTATTTGGGCTTCGTTTTCAAAAATAAAAAGATTCGTAAATACATAATTGTTAAGGAGATTACCCTACAGTATGATAAACGCTGATGATAAAGATAGGAGAGTCTTGATTTCCTTTAAGTTTTAGGCTTGGTTTGTTTATTTATTAAAAATAACTTATAAGAATGTTGTATACAGTTTAGTGGAGTCAAATTCATAGGTAAACTATTTAAATAAATAAATATCCAGAAATGATGGATATTATTTGCTGTAAAAACTTCTGGTATATATATATATCCAAATATAGTATAAGGACGTTTCATATATACGAGTATACAACAGCTGTGTATAATTAAAAAAGGAAAGTATTCTTAGTTCTTATTTGACTTAAACATGACATCTCGTCATAATCATTAATAAGCCAAAACAATTTCGACCATATCGCGTAAGATAATTAGCAATTAGGCATTGAAATGCTTTTGGACGAGAATAATAAGCAAGACAGATGAGCAAGTTAACAGGAATGGAAACTTAGATTGGACTTATTTTCTTAATTTAAGTCCTAATAAGAGGTTGTTTAAAGTATTGGATAGTCGTGGCTTTCAAAAGTTCAACAGAGACTTACTCTTTATCAAACACTATGCGTATTCTACCGGCTCTTTTTGAAGATTCGGTATGGAGCTAATAAATTAAATATGCTTCAGAGTAAGGGAATAGTTTGAAAAGAGGTACAAACGCGGCATTTTTCAAAAAAATATTGCTTTTCCCCAAAACATCATATCTCTTATTTTATTATTAAATTAAGTCATGACTCAATATTAGGGCTAAAATGTTGTCTACGTCAACTTGATAATGAGCATATTTTCCAGGAAAATCAATCAAAGAAACATCTACTTATTTATACATAAATAAGTAGGTGTTTCAAATAAGTTTTTAAAAAGTAAGTCGTCGGTGGCTGATGGTGAGGATTGTTCCAATCTGTAGAGTGCAGGATTGCCGTCCGTTCTGAAAAGTGCAGGTTTAAATCCCGCCACGTATGGTTTTTCGAATTTTCGAAATATGTATGTTTATCCGACGCTCTTACGGTAAAGAAAAACATCTTGACAAATTCATTCTTCAGCGAAGTTAACAAATACGCCAATTCTACAATTTTAAGTGACCCTGAGACGCAGGTTTAGAACAAATCTGTTTGCAGGATTATTTTGCGGAGAATGGAGGTTTACATCTAGTAAGTGGATCCCAAAAGTTGAAGCGAGGAAATGAGTAAGCTATTTATGGATAAAAAACGATTGGTAAATTTGCAATAGTAGGTTATTAGTATCTTAAAGGATCAGTGCAAAAGAGATTGGTTCAAATATAAGTAGTGCATTACTGACAGTCATGGTAATTGATTGCAATATTTTTATATGAATGTGCAACCAAATTAGGTGTGCATACTCTGATGAAAGTATAAATCGTGTGGCTTAAAATAAACATACATGTCATTAGAACCAGGAAGTCTTCAAGAGTTATGCTTTCCCTCGGGAAATACTTTTTATTCTTTGTCAAACATTTATCCTAATTTTACATAAAATAAGGATAAAATATTAATTACTGAGAAAAACATCTTACGTCTGACCTAGTACTTAAAATTCAATAAGTTCTTCATTATTTTAATGTATATAATTATTAACTAACTTTATTAACAAGTAAGTAGGATGAAGTTGTACTACGAAATAAAAATTGTAGAGAATAATACAACTTAACACTAATTAAGATAAGTATCGATGTAAGCATGTAAAATTGTGAAACAACTGGCAGGATACGTTACCTTCCTCCACACCCTTGTTCAAGTCCTGTCCAGAAATCTTTGGTAACGAAAGCTGAATGGTCCTTGAATTGGCGAAAGATGCGATTCTCTCCCATAGCATATCTGACAAAGCTTCATTTTTATCCGCTAGATTCCTAGGGAGGTTCGTCTCTATATCATTCTCACTCATAGGTCTAATTTCAGGCTCGTTTGAAGTCTTAACAATTTCCACACCATTTATCAATGGTATAGCTTCAGCTCTTGCTGCTCTATCAAAGAAGAGTATAGCCTTTTTCTTCAAGCAAGGAAGCACTCCTTCAGCCCGTTGGCAGTCCTCGTAAACCCTCATGACGTATTTCACTCCCAGGTCATCCCTTGCTGACGTCACGGCCGCCATTGCAGCTGTCAATAAGCACACTTTTGCAAACATTTTGACTTTTGATGTACACGGGACGGATTGATAAAAAAGACTGTTGTATTTCATGCAAGCGCCGCGCGTATTTATAGGCTATGTGTCTACGAAAAGAACAGTGACTCTTAGATCGGGGGTACGGTGTTAGGCGGCGTGCTCACCGCGGGAAAAATGAATGGAGCGGTACTACGAGTACAGAGGTGAATAGAGGTTTTGCGATGTGCCAGCTGTGTGTAATGGGACTAATGCTGTGTGCAAGCGAAATGGAAAATATGATGTTTTGTCGAAGGGTCGGTAAAGAGAACACTTATTTTTGTTTGAAAAATTTGAATATTATTTTGGTGAAAATATGAAAAATTGGTTAAGCGCGAGTTGGATACACCCATGGAGGGTTCCGCAGCAGCAAGTAACATAAAATAAAATCATTTTTATTTACTTAGGCACCTACTACAGCTTTAATATGAAAAAATAGTGGTTCACCGTTTATGACGTATAAAAAAACTCCACACCAGAAATCGTTGAAACTAAATTCGATGTTAGATTTTATGGTCATGTACATCATATATTTTTTTCGATTTTAATAACCCCATAGTTTAGAAATTAGAGGAGGCACCCTTTTTTCAACTTTGGAAGTGTCTTTCGTGCAAACTATTCAATTATAAAAAAAATATATTAGGAACATCATTACCATTTTTTAAGATCTACACATTGATACCACAGACGTGGCGATACAATGAAAAAAAAATTCAGTTCAATGTATGGAGAACCCCAAAATTTATTTTTTTCAAGTTTCTTATTATTCCTAACAGCGGTTCACAGAGTACATATTCTAACAAAGTTTGAATAGTCTAGTGCTTACATACGGACGGATGGACAGGCAGACAGACAAACTTGACGAATCTATAAGGGTTACATTTTTTGCCATTTGGCTACGGAACCCTAAAAACTCTTTGTGTTATATCAATTTAGATTGTATTTAACTAGATGATGATGAACATGCTTTTTATTTTTTGAGATGTAATACAAACCTTTACATTAAAGCAAAAATCTTTATCAATATTTCCATGTTAACAACGCTGTAGGAAAACCTTCATTTTCTTGGAAACAGTGTAAATCAGAAATAGATTATCATTATTGACATATACAACTACTACTATTGAACTGCAACATTGAACATAAATCACTTAAGTTTGTATTCAAAACGAAAAATTCGTATGGTCATAAAATTATATTTATTTTTATTTATTTATTAGGTCTACCAACACTTGACAACACTTACAGATACAAAAAACATAATACTTAAAGGCAAAAACAGAGTGCATCAAGCTATGACAGGTGAACACCATTATATGCATGATTAATTTGGTTTCGTAGATGCGATGACACGATCACCGATACAGAGAGATAGAACGAATAATCATATCATAGTTACAATAGGTTAAAATAAACCAAAAATAAATTATTACTGTAACACTAAAACTTAAAGACGAAACGTCAATATAAGTTACACATACTTATATTGACGAGATAAACAAACGCTAGTATTGAAAAAAATATATATTTTATTTTCCTATTTATTTTTGCAAAGTTTACAGTTTAAATAGGCATATTATCTAAAGTAAAACAATAAGGTAGTTATTATGATAAATCAAATTGAATGACATACATTTTATATATGTGAGACAGAACAAGGAGTACAAAAATTCCATGCAAGGAAATGACAGAAATGAGTTTTGACGCGGGACTTGAATATAGATAAGGATCTTTTGACCGGTCCCTATTCGTGTTACAGGCACGTACCGGGTTGCTTTTTTATCCAAACATATTACTAGGTTACCTAGGTCCCCCCTGCAACGCCCTAAGCCGAGGTTCGCGCCCCACTCTGGGACTTTGGGACATTCTTAGGCTGATTGCATATATTTTTTGGAAAGAAGAACCATCTGCGCCACTTGTTTAGTGGGGCTATGAAGCTTACCTGCTAACAACAGCGATAAGTCATTCTGAAAAAAAATGCGTATCTTTTATTCTAAACTTGTCTAATCAAAAGGTCTTAAGCGATACATATTATGCGATCAGTTGTAAGCTACTTCTTTTTAAAAATTTGGCTATAAGCTTTCTGAACATTCATGAAATTCATAATCCGTTTACGTTTTTAGAGTTGCTTCTTTATAAAGCGATTATATGCAACTAAGATAATATATTCTGTAAACAGGCGTTTCAAAATTACAAAATACATAACTAGAGAAAGTACACGTAATAGTGATAGGTATGGTTTTTAACTTTTACCAAAAAATTGGTACATTTCTGAATTCATCTGTACATATTAGCATGAAACATGGTACTATATATTAATAACACAGTTTATGCGAGAGTACCGTGTTTTAATGTGCATTTTTGCATAATAACTCTTTACTATTTCTAATGTCATAAACAAAAGTAACGTTGTTGTGAGTTCTATAAAAGTATACTAAGAATAAGTTGGATTTTATCTGGAGGGAAATCTTTACGGATAACAATTTAAGGGCTGTGTTTAAATTATTTATGTTACTGTCAATGCATTCTAAGTTATTTGATTGGCATTTAGAAGAGAAGCACATACTTATTCTTTGATAAGAAATAAATATGAATATATTTGGTAAGAAAGAAAGAAACAAAGAAAAAATATTTATTTAAATAAATCTGTTACAGATACTTTTGAATCGTCAATTGTTATTATTGTCATATTTTTTGTGACTCTACCACCGTTTCGGAATAAGTAGGATTTTCGAGAAGAGCCGGCAAGAAACTCGAGTTATTTTTTTAATCTTTATATATCAGTGGTTACAGTTTTGTCATTTACCTACACATACCTTTACAATAATTTATTACAAAGATTTTGTAACTGGAACACTAAGTGCAAGACCACACATCTTTATCCGATAAATATTTTTCTATTACATTACATTATTCGGTAACTAAAATATAAACACTTAAATAATTAAAACTAAAAAATATGATTAAAAGAAGTCCCTTTCGCTAAAGTTCCGAAAATATTGGCAGCGTTACCCCATTGAATTGCCAGACTGATTCTTTGTCCAAGGTAGCTGCCAGATCTTCGGTCACCTGTGACGTCGACTAACCTTTTGGAAATTTCTATTGTATAGTAACCTTTTTTCATGAGGGTTATTTAATCTTTAATTTAAACTGGGTGAAAAGGCAATTCGGCAAGATTTTGTGGTATTTTATTAAAGAATGTTATGTCTCTTCCAACAACTAATTTCCCTACTTTACTTAGTCTAAGATTTGGGACAGCAAGTTTGTTTTTGTTCCTAGTATTAAAGTTATGCACAATTTCTTTCAAATAAATGAAGATTTTTGTGGACATAAACTAGATTATGGTAAATGTATTGAGACGCTACTGTCAAAATATCGATTTTTTTAAATACTTCCCGAAGTGAATCACGTGGTCTAAGGTTATAAATGGCTCGGATGCCTCTTTTTTCAAGTACAAATATAGTGTTAATATCAGCAGCTGAGCCCCACAACAGAAGACCATATGACATTATACTATGAAAATAACTAAAATAAACCAATCTTGCTGTATATATCTGTTAAGAGCCTTATTTTCCTAACTGCTTACGCTGGTGAGCTAAGTCTACCTGCCAAAGCATCAATATGAGGTCCCCACTGGAGTTTTGAATCTATAGTAATTCCTAAAAATACTGTACTATCAACAATTTTTAAGCATTTGGCATTCAAATTAATACTGGTGAGGACCTGCCTCACATTAGGTAATGAGAATTTTATACAATTAGTTTTTTTAGTGCTAAGCAATAAATTATTAACTGTAAACCAATGCATTACTTGTGAGATAGCACCATTTACGTCGTCAAATGTTTCTTTTTTTCTATTAACGTTTAAAAGCAATGATGTATCATCTGCAAATAGTACTATGTCAGAAAGTTTATGACAATGGTAAGGTAGGTCATTTATATATAAAAGAAACAGTAAAGGACCCAATATAGAACCCTGAGGCACGCCCATGCGTATTGGGCCACCAGAAGAGCTACCGTTTACAACAACCCTTTAAGCTCGGTGCTTTCTTCAAATTTATTCAAGATTTTCATTTAAACACGATGTGATTTGATTATTTGTTTGTGTTTGATTTAATTTTATGTCCATTGATATATTGACTACACATTTGGTGTAATGTTTGAGACATCGGCTACTACACCAATGGTACCGGATTCGATTCCTGGTTGTACAACCATTTGTGTCCATAAACATGTTTTGTATTGGTCTGGGTGTGTCTATTGTTAATATGTTTTTCAAAAATATATATGTTTATCAGTTTATTAGTCACCATATAACAGGCTAAAATGCTTAGTTTGGGAGAAGATGGTGTTGTGTGCACATTAATAGATATTTATTTTTTTATATTTTGCATAAATAAAATTGTGACAACTTTTTTGCTAATTTTATGTTCTTGTGACAGGTCCATGCAACCCAATGTTTGTACTGACAGTCCATCGGTCTAATAGCCAATATCTCAACCATTACTCTAAATTGGTCATCAACTGCTAATAAGTTCCTATTATATAAGCTCTTTACACAATTTTGTGATATATCGCTGTGTGAATATTCAAGAACTATAATTGGGCTACAAAATAATCATTTTAAGTTCAGAAGTTAGTACTTTATTTTTGTAATTAGTGTACAGGACAATCGGGACGCTCTCCCAATGGTAAGTGATACGCCTGATAATGGCAGAGCGGCATAGATTGAGACCAACAACTGATAGACAGTTATTATCCTCCATCAATGCCGCCCTGCAGCCGTCACTCGAGAAAACTGATGTTAGGTCTCTTATAGCCTGTATGTTAGGTAATTCACTAGCTACAGTGCTCTCATCCAACAAAAAGTGCATAGCACTCCTGTTTCTCGAGATGGTATCTGACACTGCGATGGTACCTGCCTAGAAGACTCAGTATTGAGTCTACCACCGCACCTGTACGCATGACGACGTAGTATTTTAAAAAGCTATCTGTCAATCGAATCTAGTAATCATGATTTCACATAAACGCTTATGTATGGAGAACATATCATTTATGCAGGATATGACGGCCCATAAGATATCTTAGAGGTAGGTGATACAAAGCTATGTAACCTGATACTTAGTCGCTTTTATAGAGATTGAAAGCTAAATTACATGCGTAAATTAATCTCGTCAACTTATCGCTGTCCTCTTTTATGTTTCGGGATGAGGGTCTTGACCGTCCTGTACACTCACTAACACTAAAAAGAAACATAGTTATCCCCCTATTTTGCGCCAGATATCCTGGTCCCCCGCTTTTCTCATCCAGCCTCCCCCAGTGACCTTTTGCAAGTTGTCGATCCATCGGGCCGGAGGGGGTCCTACACTGCGCTTGCAAAGACAAGAGATACTATGTATGTATTTAAAAAAGTCATACTATAGGCTAATGCTTAGTTTGGGGCCAGATGGCGTTGTATGTCAGTGGTATTTATTATTGAAATTGAAATTGAAATTGAAAAATGCTTTATTCAAATAAATCTTTACAGATACTTTTGAATCGTCAAAACAGTATATAATTTTTTTTATTAAATCTAATGACTCTACCACCGGTTCGGAATGCTGCCATCCAACGAGAAGATCCCGGCAAGAAACTCGTGGGTTACTCTTTTCAATACTTGGTTTTACAGAGTTTGGTCAAATAACAAATTTTAAACTGCGCTTGCCCAGCGAAGTTGTAAAGGTCACCCGCGGTTATTTGCGAAAACCCTTAAGAAATTCTACCTCAGATATCCGGTCCTCCTCTTTCTTCTTCCAGCCTTAACCAATAGTCTAAAAGACGTCTATCACTATGCTTACGTTAGTTAATAACGCCAAAGTGACGGCCAATCAACGACTTTTTCACTTTTACTTTTTAAACATTCTTCAGTATCAGAGTTGAATGCATTTGATTGTATCGTTTCGGTTAACATAAAAGTTTTGCTAATGCCTATTCAGTGGGATTTAAATTTGAAATTACAAAAAGTTTGTATGAATAATAAATCTGTTAATTACAGGGACAGAGTGGTTTGTTTAAAATAATCCATACAGATTTACATAAAAAGATAAACTTTATAAAAATCATACACAAATTGAAATTGCATCTATTGGACAAATAAACGAAACATGCTACGCTTGACAAGACATTGTCTCCACTTCAGAACTTATTTGCTCCAACAGACATCAGTTCTAGAACATACATGACCCTCTGCCATTTCAACTTGCTAATTCGGTGACCTTATTATGAACTCAATTATTACGAGTAAATAGTTTTAAAATCGTAACAATTCAAGGCGTTTGTTTACAAGGCAGTTTTTTAGGTCCAATCTTTGAATAAGGTCAACAGATTTTTATTAGTAAATACATATATTTTACTAGATTATGATCAGCAAATGTAACTACCGGGAATCATTAGTGACGCGACACACTTGTGACATTGCAGAGAAGCACAACTCATTGAGCATTACTTCAAATTTAGATCAAACCCATGTAGGCTAATGAACTTTCCATGACCGTGAGTACACCATTATGTAGTGCTGAAAAACAAACGAGAAACAAGTACCACAATAATAGAAATGAAGATCGATCAATTGGCATACCTTACGAACTGCATGGAAACAATGCATCGATTCACAATTAGTATTGATAGCGATTTTTTAGATTTAAGCTCTTGTACTCAATGAAAGAATGTAGGAATATTTCAGATGAATTTAACATGTCATGAATTTAAAATATTACCGATCCTTATCAGTCCATGGATGATCACGATGTAATTCGCTTTGTTGAACTACATAATTTTTTTAAATGAAAATTAATTAGGGTGTCAAAAAATTACAGGTGATTTCAGTCAATAATGAAATATCATTTCCTTTACAAATTGTAGTGTCAGTGGCTCATTGATGAGGACTGTTGTCTTCCGATCTGGAGGGTGCAGGTTCTAATCCCCCATGTGCCATTGTCTTTTCAAGTTTTCGAAATCACATGTACGTTTATCCGATGCTCATACGGTCAGAAAAAACAATATGAGTAAAACCTGCGCACGCCTGCGAAGAATTTAAAGGTTGTGCGTGAAGTCGACCAATCCACACTGGCCCGCGTGAACGATGCAGGCCTATACACATACTATACTGGTAGGCTTGTGCCCCTCAGTGATGATATGATAAATTAGGCAACAATCCAAATGTCTAACAAATGTGCTAAGTTACGTCATCGAGCCCTTAACGAAAGTCTAACATGCTACGAAGGCTACTTAGTAATAATAATAAATAATCTTTATTCGGTAAAAAAGTGTTTACAAAAACTGGAAAAATCAAACACGGTATTACTCGGATTAAGTAGCAAACGTTTTTGAAGGTATTATTACATACGACATTATCAATATCCATATAATAAAAGTATGGTGAAAGTACTATTAGGTTGGTAATCCAAGTGTCAACTTCCCATGACTAATAAAATAATGACGCTTACAGAAAATACAACGATTTAAACGGCCTATAGAGAAAACTAACTGTTGCTAACGTAGATGAACGGCGACTAGCTTTTAATGTTATTTAATCTTTAATATAGGTGTATTAGAAAATAGATAGTCGCAGAACCGATCGCCGTAGGAGCAGACGAGTTCTGAAATGGAGACCGCGCCTTGGCTAGCGTAGCATAAGACGCCCTCCAACCGGACGGACGGTGTATGGGTAACGATCGTAAGTCCTAAACGAGAAGTCATCGCGGGAAACCTAGTCCAGCCACAGCCAGCTAAAATGATGATGATTAACCAGAGTCTATCTCGAGCTACTTTTGAACTGTATAGGTATCTCAGAATAATGCAGAATAAAATAAAACATTTGTATAAAGTTCAAGAATGAAAATCATCATCATCAGCTCATTAAACGTCCCACTGAGGGGCACGAGCCAACCGTATAGGGAGATTAGGCCTTAGTTGTCCACGCGGGCCCAGTGCGGATTGGACGACTTCACACACAACGTTCAAATCTCTTCGTGTGCATGAAGATTTCCTCACAACGTTTTTCTTCACCGTAAGAGCGTCGGATATATTTTCGAAAATTCGAAAACTCATTGGTACGTGTTGGGATTTGAACCTCAGCCCTCCTGGTAAGAAGGCGACAGTCCACACCATTGAGCCACCGACGCTCTCAAGAATGAAAATATCGAAGCGTAAATTCATAGAAAGTCAAAGGGTCGTTAGGGTAACATAAAAATCTTGCTCTGTTCATAAAACACGTTAATTGACCAGTTATTAGCGTTTGATGCAAATTGCTGTGCACAGACACTGGTGGAAGTAAATCGACAAAACATATAATTGTATTTTCAATAAATTTAATTTTAAAACTAAGTAATGAATATGATGCTAGAAAATTAATTTAGGACTCCTGGTGTACGAACTCCATGGCGTACGAATATCAAAGTAGTTCTGACATAATCGCTAGGTTTTGTGAGTACGATCCTAAGTCTGGTGTAATGCCATATCATTGTACAGTAAACATTGTAAATGACAGTTTGCAACAGCATCTTTAGTAGTATCTACGGTATACATCTTACAATATGCAAGAATTATATGGAATATTCTTTATTTAGTATCCTTTAACGAAACAAGCTACGGTAATTGAAATTAGATTCATCAAAAATAACTTCTATTTTGACGATTCAAAATTGTCATTTATTGATTTATTTGAATAAAGCATTTTGAAGTTTGGAATAGGAAATATAATGTTTATCGTATATTTTGTGATATTATTATATCTGTACATAAAACGCGTTTTGGTAGGAGTGTAGAACCCTTTCCAGTCCGAAGGTGATTACAAATAGTTCGGGAAAGGTCTCTGGCCGATGCTGGATGGCAACGGTATGGCATTTTTGTTTGTAAAATTAAGAAGAAATGTATCCAGCTCTAAGAACTGAGTGTAAGTAAACTCAAAGTCTAAATATATTCAAATAATAATGTTTGGTTTACATCGCTAAACACAGGTTATATAGTTCGAATGTAACAAAAGACAATGTTTTCGTTTAAGTGTGCCGCAGTGATACAAAATTCAAAGTTTATCATTAAATTACCATTAGAATAATAGCGTATGCATAATATCTTTAAGTATATTTATTTGATGATAATCACGTTTGTGTAGTGCTGAAGAAAATCAGCAAATTGTAGATAGTAATTAGTTTCTCTAATGCTATGCAAATTAAACCTATTTTCCTTTTGCTTCTTAATTTTAAGTTAGCATGTATTAAATAAATAAATAGAAAATAATGTATGTAAAATTCTACCTCTACCAGCGGGTGTACACGCGTAAATTACCGCATAGAAGACTATATAAAAGCATAGTCGGCCTCGATGATTTCAAAGCGGGCCTGGCATGTGATAGTACTGCATGTCTAGTTGATTATAACCAATCATTAACACACTCAATAACAACTACCTAGGTAGTATATTAGGTAAACGTTCGGCTGCGTATTCTGAAGCTCGTGGGTTCGAATCCCGCGGCAAAACATCACTTTGTGCTAGTTATCTAAGTTTGGTAAGGACATTGTAGGCTGATACACCTGATTGTCTGAAGATGATTTCGTGCTTCGTACAGCACGTTAAGTCGTCAGTCTCGGCTACAATCTTATAATGGTAGTCGTTTATACCCACTTATCCGTTTAAGGCTAAGAGCCATCTGCCAATTGCCCGTTGAAGCTGTAGAGGACAGCTGCAGCCAACAGCAGTAATCGGTTCGAAATAAAAACCACCAATCAGCATTGCGCCCGCGTGCTGGGTTACGGAGTAATCTCCCCATGGCTATATTGTGTGGGAAGTCCTGTGCCCTGCAGTGGGCCGTTATGGTGATGCTGAATAAAATTCATTATTTAATACATAATAATAATAAATATCCACACACATTCACACAGCGCCATCTAGCCCCAAGTTAAGCCTGTATTATGGGTACTAAGCAACTGATAAACATACTTATAAGCATTTTTTTTGTAAATACATACATATTATACATAGAAACACCCAGATCATTACAAACAGACATATTCATGCACACAAATATTTGTACTGCCCGGGGATTGAACTCGAAACATATTGTAATTTTTGAGTTTATAATCACTTAGGAGGCCGTAGTCCAGCAGTAAAATGCAAAAATGCTATATGGGTCATGGCCAAGTATATAATAATAGTAATGTATGTTCTATCCATTGATTGTGAAGGCCAATGCAAGCTGCCAAGAACTAAAACCAGCTTCATTTAACTTTAAAGTGCTTTGTTACAGACATTTGTGTTTCAGAGACAAAATTAGTTCAGTGTTTCAGAGCTCTTTGATTCGATCGAGGGACTATCCTTCCCATATTTCGAGCAAATAAGGAAAGGATAGTCAAAATATTATATTCTATAAAAATAAAAATTGTAGATTTCAAATTAAAATGAATATAAACAATAAATTGAATATAAAGATAAAATATTTAAGTATGTTTATCCGTTGTTTAGTACCCATAATACAGGCTTCACCCTTAACTTGGGGCTAGATGGCGCTGTATGAATGTCAGTGGATATTTATTTATTTATTAAGCGTACTAAAATCTTAAAAACAGTGAGATCGTAAAAAATTTAGGCTCCATTCTTTGATAAACAAAAATATACATCTTTCCACTTATTATATAAGTAAAACCATGACTTAAAAGCTAAAAAGTTTCGTTTTAGAATGGACTTTTGAAGCACATTCTATTAATACCATATTGATCATCATCAACTCATTAAATGTCCCCACCGAGGGGGAGTGTATTCATGTAGGCTATAGTTGTACACACGGATCCAGTGGGGATTGGCCGACTTCACGCACAAGTCACAAGCTTTGAATATCTTACGAGCGTCGGATAAACATAATTATAATTTCGAAAATACATTGGTACATGGTAGGGTTTGAACTAGGGATGTTACCTTCGTTGATTTTTCACATCCGCGGATGCGGAGTTTTGAAGGCTGACATCCACGGATGCGAATGTTTAAGATATTATTTAAATAAAATCTATAAATGAAGAATTAAAACAATAATAACTTAATTATTTACATTTTTATTGTAATCAAATCAACATAAGTACTTATTTTTATATTAAAAACCTACTGTCGCTTCTAATAACCAATACTACTAATCGCTCCCATTGGTCATTGCCACGTGCCACCAGCTCGCGGCAATCGCCGGGCTCGCCCAGTTTCTTTCTTGTAGCTACTTGCATGATATTCACATCCGCATGAACATCCACACTGATTAATGCGGATGCAGATGCAGATGTCCAAATCTATGCGGAAGTTCCGCATTTGCGGATGCGGATGCGAAACTTCACAACAACCCTAGTTTGAACCTCCAGTTCGGAAGGCAACAGTCCACACCAAAGAGCCACCTACAATCGAATACTGTACTATATTACCTTGCACTAAATACATCATTTTTCAAATTTTCTGAGTTCTCTGAGTTATTTTATATAATTCACAAGCAAAACCGTATTCAGTATAACCGTAATGAACTGCGTACTAAGTTCAAGTACGCAGTTCATTACTTAAATTTATTGCTTTTTCCTAACCTTCGTGGATTATCTCGAAATACGAAGCAGATGTCGGTGGCTCATTGGTGTAAACTGCTACCTTCCGGTCTGGAGGATGCAGGTTCAAATTCCGCCACGTACTAATGTCGTTTCGAATTTTCGAAATTATACGCTTTTATGGTGAAGGGCATCGTGAGGAAACCTGCGTACGCCTACGAAAAAATTCAAAGGTTGTGCGTGAAGTCGGCCAATCAACACTGGGCCTATTTTTTCAATATTTGCTAACAAATATTTCACTCTTAATCCTGGAACAAAGCTATAAAACCATTATTATGAGACAGGTTAAAGGAAAGTTTGAATACTGTGCCATAACATTTATTTATAACAAGTATAGTGACACTGAAATTCCTTAAAGAACTTGCTAATCGTCCAGTGATTTTGACGCTATCGGCGGGTTTTGCTGGTTTAATGAGACTTTAATTCTCACAAAATTACTTAAACTAATTAGAACCACCCTGGCAAAATACATAAAAGTATTTAACCATGTTACAATTTCTAAGAAAGTCAATACTCTAGTTCCGGCATTAAAAATCATAGCTTCAAACACATGCCATAGACAAATTGCCTATAATAAGCCGTACTACTGTTCAGTTGGCGTACAATTAAAACGAATGCAAACTGTTACAGAAATTTTGACTCTATCCCTTTTCAATAGAAACTATATTGCAATTACTTTTACTTGTCATTGCAAACGAAATAATAATCGAATGATTACTAATAAATCGGATGCATGCAATTTGAAAGATTGATATTGATACTTCCTTACGGTTAATCAGTGGATAACACTAACTTACTCGTACTTAGTTGTTAAGTGACTGCTCGTTTTTGTTCTTAGAATATTAATTTTTTTTTACATAAAATGTTGTCAATGGATGGATGGTAGTTGTTGTCAGCAGTCGTGATCGCAGTAAAAAAAACTTACGACATCATCCGGCCTGATGTACCCACGGCTTTTGAAAATAATAAATAAATATCCACTAACTTTTACTCAGCGCCATCTAGAGCGTCGGTGGCTCAATGGTGTGGACTGTTGCCTTCCTACCGGGAGGGCTGAGGTTCAAATCCCGACACGTACCAATGTGTTTTCGAATTTTCGAAAATATATGTGCGTTATCCGACGCTCTTACGGTGAAGGAAAACATCGTGAGAAAACCTTCATGCACGCCTGCGAAGAGATTCAAAGGTTGTGTGTGAAGTCGTCCAACCTGCACTGGGCCCGCATGGACGACTAAGGCCTAATACTATATGGGTAGGCTCGAGCCCCTCGGTGGGGACGTTTAATGAGCTAATGATGATGATCTAGCCCCAAACTAAGTGTTTTTAATAATAATAAAATCATTCAGTAAAATCATTCAGTGCCAAACACATACAAAATTATTCATAGAACATATTTTAAACCTGAATTACAGTAAGGCAATGAAATGCCCACTCAGCTTGACGTGCTCAGTTTAGTTTTAGGTACTCAGTAATCACCGCGAATCTTCAATATGGATACTAAAGAACGGATAAACATAGTGTATACTTTTATAGTAAATATCTCAACCATTACACCAGATGGGTAGTCAAAGAGAATGTGTAAGACCAGGATTTCAGCGCAAAATAAGTGTAAATATATCCAGAAGTACACTGCATCAGTTGGAAGAGAGTTTTGGAAATGCCACTGTCTATTTAATTTATCAGCATGGCAAACAGTTAAAACAGCGATACTTACCAATATGCATTATTCCTTGATCCAAAGGTTGCCTGGAAGATATCGCTACCTTAGCAATAAGGCCGCCTATGTTGTACTTATTTTCTTGTATTATTTGTTTTTTTTATATTATGGATTTTCCAATCTAAAAAAATATAGAAACCTAGTCAAAAATAATTTAATTTGTTCATAAACGGATGTAGGGCGTAATATGAGACTCGCTTACCGATCATAGTATAATTGAGAGCAGATTACGCATCCCGTTTAAGTTGCCGGCTATGTGTGAAAAATGGCATATGGTGAAACGTCTAGTTGTTGTTTTCATACTTTAAAGACAGAAATTTTTTAATGATACACAGATATCATCCAAAAATTTTCTGCGTGTTTTTGGTATTGTAAGTAATAAGTGTTAATGTACAAAATTTATAAAGATAGTTGAATGGTTTTCTCTTAGTTTTTTAGGTTGTTAAATTCACATGCAAACTTTAATGTTTTAAAATCATTCACATATTTTAATACGAGAGGATAAAGTATCAAAATACATTCAGCATTGAAGCTCACTATGTTATGCTTCAGTACTTTTGATCTCTCATAGAAATTTCAACATTCCCTTATATATCTATTTACTATGTTAGTAACGGCACTTAAGTGTTTACGGCAAAATAAGTAACTGCATTATAATGCATTGCCCCTCCCCTCTCTGGGCATTTTTTTCATATAGCATCTTAACTCCCTTACGGTTGGCTCGTGCCCCTCGGTGGGGACGTTCAATGAGCTGATGACGATCAACAACAGTGTAATCATTTATTGAATCTAGTTAAACGTGCTTGTTTCGTGTCTATCGTATCAGCTCTAAATATGTTAATTTAGTTTTTTTACTTAGTTTTCTTTCGTATGTCCAAGAAGTTTTTATTGAAGTACTAGCTTTTGCCCGCGGCTTCGCTCGCATTAAATTCGGGATAACACGGTACTTTCATTTATCACTATACATAGGATTTCCCCTCCCTCCAACTTTAAAGGTTTCGGGGTCAATTTCAGAATTTTTTATTAGCAAAAATATGTTATAGTGAGCTAACCTTAAAAGATAGACATATGCTGTCGCGGACTTTTTTGTAGACCTTTAAAAGGAGAACAATACTCTCATACATGACTTTTGTGTAACTTTAACCGTTTACGCAGCGTACGCAGCGGAAGCTCCAAGTATGAAAAAATACCCCCGATTTTGAAACATTTTTCATTACTGCTCCGCTTCTATTACTCGTAGCGTGATGATATATAGCCTATAGCCTTCCTCGATAAATAAGCTATCTAACACTGAAAGAATTATTCAAATCGAACCAGTAGTTCCTGAGATTAGCGCGTTCAAACAAACAAACTCTTCAGCTTTATATATTAGTATAGATGGACGGTCAAAGTGTCTCTCTTCAACATTTGAATTTGATAATACTGCGCTTTGTAACGATTTCATTGTAAATTGGTATTGATTTGTCCAATAATAACAGCATAACATTTTCCATAAAAGTTTTATTTGAAATCGTGTCATTGAAACAATAATTTAAAAATGTAATAATATGCTTAAATATTACTTTTCCCATGTATGTGGGCGGGAGATAATGTATGATCCAATTTTATTTATTCTATACAATAGCCGCTGACACCGATTCCCTTATTGTATAATAAAATTGTTTGTTCCCTATTAATATCAATAAAAAGGAAATATTTTTTTAACTCATGACGGGCTTGCTCTTGACCACAGACTATCCTGCTGGAAGAGTCGTGCTAAATAATAGATCTTAGAAGATGAAGCAAGCTTGCCCAGAATAAGCGCATTCACACGTTGGATGGCCGGATATACTTACTACTTTACTTGCCTTAGAATAAAATCTGTGTGTTACATGCCAGAAACTTTGTCTTTAGCCTAACGCATCGTGGTACCCTTGACATTGACCACAGTACCCGCAACGTCAGCATCGGAGAGGCGCCCGCCACCCCCACAAGCACACTGCACCCGTACATGCATGCCTCAGTGCACGGCCATACGATGCAACGATTGCACGCTCTAAAAGATTTATAGATAAATGCAGTTCCCGGTGAAAATAGATAAATGCCAGTGCTCATGTATTTTCTACACATTTCAATAGACGCAACCGTACCGGCTGGACACAGTCCGGGTTTGGGGTAACCGCGGGTTTTGACAAACATGGAGTGCCGCGGTGTTTTAGTCCTTTTGTGCCTGAGTTTCGCAGTCGCGTCCGCCGACTTGGGCCTCAGCCTTAAGCTTTTGGGCAGGGTCTATGACAGCTGTGAAGGGTCACAGGAAATCGTCAAGTGCCTCAAGATAAAAGCTGCCAAGTTCATCGATCGGGCTGCTCGCATGGAGAAACTTCCTGTTTTTGATGGAGTTTCATTAGTTCAGAACGGACATGAAGAAAGGGCATTCCCTTCGTCGTTGCCTGATGGCGACCTTAACGCTCTACCTTCGGAACAGGTAGACAAATACCTGCATCTTGCTACAACGAAACTGTTGCAGACACATCGGGTCGTGATTTCACCAACGAGCATCGGAGGCGATATAGGAAGATCCATGAATGAAGCTAGGGGTAAACTGAAGAAAATGATTGGTCCAATCATTGCTGGTGTTGCTATCAAGGGTGGTTTTCTAGCTATTGCATTCCAGGCTATCGCTTTAATTGCTGGCAAAGCTCTGCTGATTGGTAAGATTGCACTTCTACTGTCCGCCATCATTGGTCTGAAGAAGTTGGTATCAGGTGGCGAAGCACACGAGAAAACTACTTACGAGATTGTAAAGCATCCGCAAGTATCTCAGAGCCATACCTATTCATCTTCCCATTATGGCAGTGACTTCGATACTACCGGGCCCGGTGGACACTATAGGAGAAGTGTGGAAGACGAGGCCGCTGCCCAGGATAGGGCATACAGAGCCTATTCTATGAAGCAGTAAACTAGAGAGTAAAAAAATTGGCTTACGACACCCTATACAAAATATACAACGACGACGGCATTTGCACATGCATCCACCAAAACATGAAAGTTTTGGTCTTTTGCTGTAGCCCGTAGGAACCAAAATATTATAAATTAATTTATTTAAAACATATTTATGGAAATGCTTATCCAAACGATACTAATAACGTACATCGGTATTTTAATATTATTTATTCATTTGTTATCGTAGTAAACAATTATTTAATCAACTTATTTAATGGCGTTGTATTTAAAAGGCATTATATAACAAATTGTAGTCTCAATGTAAATAAGAGAAATTGACTTTATATTGTTGCATATTTGTATTTAAGTTATTATATATGTACTAATTTTGGCACCAAATATAATGTTGATTAATTTATTTTTTATAAATCAGAAAGTATTTTCATAGATAAATATATTGGTGTTGTTATAGACCTAAGTTAGGCTAGTCGACGGGTACCGTGCATTTCTATATCTCAATGTTCAATTGTCCAATTGTGTAAAAATAGTATAAGTTCAAGTAAGAGTTTTATTATTGTACGTATTATAATGTGTATAAGGGTGCTTTTAAGTATAAGTAGCAGAATTATTTATTGATATGATTATTTTTAATGTTTTCTTCCTATAATTGTCAAGCAGACAAGGTGGTTACGCGAGTACCTTTTATAAATGAATATTTGTATTTATTATTATTTACAAAAGAATATTGTGTAACTGGACATAACTATAATATAAGTATAATTATTATAGCTTGATATATTATGTATGATGATGAAAGATATTTTGGAAGATGAGGAAATGATAAAAAGACAGTTTATTGAAACCGCATCTACTTGTTTTATTTTGGGGTTTGATGATTAAGTAAAAACGAAATAAAATAGGTTAAACGGATTATTTGACTTTTAATTTTCCAACAATGTCAAAAATAAATGCAAATATGTAACACCAGATACAATTTTTTTTCAAGACTTCCCGTTTTTCTGTAATTATTACATATTCGTGACGACAATTGTTTAACAATAAAATTTATTTGTTTGATAAATTACTACATAATTAAAGAGGTGCAAATATGTAGCGCGCAAATAAAATTTCTTACGATTATCTGGACTATTTAAAGCAAGAAATTCTAATCTACGAAAGAAATGTGAATACATCAATAATTGTTCACGTAAATCAGGAAGCCGATTAACTAGTCCGAAACCGCGGCATGGCTGGCATTGACCCAGATATAGGTCGTTGAACATTCAAACTGTCAGGTTCACTTGGGCATTCGGACATAATGCAGGAATTAACTTAACATTCCTTTAACAAAGACAAAAACGAAAATGGTGTAAATTATTATGCAATATGAATTGTATCGTATTATGGAATTCATGACACATATATGATTCAATTAACCGTAGCTACATTTTTTCTGAATAAAAGTATATTTATTTTTAAAACAAAATAAAATACATAATGATGGAACTAAAAAAAAAAAATTCATGTCGGCAAACCATAATCAAATTTAAAAAACGGAACGGAAAAGGTTTTTTAAAATTTAGTCTAAACAACATGACCGCAAGTAGTTATGTGGATTACAATATCTCCGTATAACGATTAAATAATTTATATATTAAAAGGAACATGAGAATGATATTTGGGATTCAGAAGCTGAAAAGGGAAAATAGATATGGGTATAAGGGATATAGTTAAGTAATGCGGAAGATAACTGTTCAACAGATTTTTACAGATAACATAAAAGTGTGAATACTATCGTACACATTTTTAAAGACTTTTAGTCACAAAAATAGTTCTTTGCTAAAATACATACAAAGTAGATATTTTAAATTGTCGCGTGCCTATTTCAATATAAAAATAAGTTGTTGCGTGTGCAGACTCCGATATACTCAATTAACAACAAACAGTATTAGAACCGTAAGTGACCAATTAGATGAAATTCATTAACATTTGAAGCAAGACTAGACCGCTACTCAATCTAATTTCAACAAATATGAGAAAATAACTGAAAGACATAGAAACTCAAGAAAGCACAGTACATATATACACGCAAAATTGAGCGGAGCCACGATGATACTGCACGCAATGCAATACCAACCGATGGTATTTGTAGAAAAAAGATGAAAGTATTCCACGGTTATGCAGTGGTGGGTATATATGTGGCTACTATTTATTGGGAGATCTTATTTATCTGCGGTTCTTTGGAATCAGACAATCTTAGCGTTTCTCACTCCGCTAGAGAAACTAGCTTGATCTGTTGAAATTTTTTAAATATTTTTTATGAATCTGACTTTAGTCTATTTAAATACAGGATTTTAATGCATAAATATTTTCAAATCAGCACAATACTTGTGTTGTTAATATTACTCAAAAAATGTGAAAAAATAAATAAATCTGGTATGTTATTTGAAGATAAGGTAAACATTTGTAGAAAGGTTTTATTGCATATGATATACGTTTTATTTATAACAATTAGCTCTCCATACCTATGCTGTCCGGGAAGCATGTGTCTAGCAGTAATATGCTAGTTAAATTGATTTTACAAAATTGGATTTTAATACTAATTACTAAAAAGCGTTAACTTAAACAATAAACGTGTTTGTATTGGTAATGCTACTGCGAAACAATTATTAACTGGAAGAATGCGCGAATGCTCATAGTATAATTACCACAAATTTGAAAACAATTCTTGCACAAAATGTATGAATATGTTTATATTTGGTGTGTGTATAAATATATAAGTATGATGAAAGCTTTCATTAATGAAAATAAATTAACATACATGTATTGTGTTATTTGCAGCTATTCCAAACAAACACTTTAAATTGTAAAAGTACTTTTCAAAAACACTTTACTTACTTCAAAAATATTTTTTCCTATACTTAAGCGTTATCCATTAAAAGTTTTGGGAATGCACATAGACTCTTATATATAAATTAGTTAAATATAAGTCATATAAGAAGCAATAAATATTATTCTTATATTTTTTTGTCAATAAGCTTCTTATAATTACTCAATTAATCTGTTTTATTATTTTTTTTATATAAAACTAAACATCCTTTTTTGGCGGGATATTTCCTTTTTTCTTTTAGAATTTTATTTGTTTATGGCCAATCAACTTTCTCAAGTATTGTACGTTGAAATCGGAAGCGTTTCCGTCACCGTGTGTAAGAGTTGATTTAGCTGCAGTTTCGAATTAATCAGAGCATGTAATCGCATATACAGTGCATGATGCACTTGCAAGGGGGACATGTGAAAAGTTTATCGGTGCCTTATGGCACGGTTATTGTTTGATTATTGAAGGACCTTTTAATTATATATTAAGATGATATTTCGTTTGAAATTTTACAACTACAACAAAGGTTTCTTTATTGGATGCTTTCTGTCCGAAGCAAATAATGACTCTAAAAATTTTTTTTTGCTTACATTGTTAGAACAACATTAAACAAAATATTTAATGTACTCGTATGTACGTAACTTAAATAAATACTTTTTTCCTAACATCCATGACACGCGGTATCTAGCTTATACTTGTGATAGGTAAAATTAAGTGATTATCAATTATAGTTTATTTTTTTGTATGTCCACATTTTTTTTCCCTAGTTTCGTATTTACCAAAGCGTGTAAATAACTACGTTAAGTTAAATTTGTGTATTCTTATTTTAAACAAATAATCTTTTAATTGATTTTATGTTAGAGAGCATATTTTTTATGATATGATGGTAAGACCATTCTTTACTTAATTTTTTGAAAGCTTCTAAATTGCAAGTAAGATTGTTAAATAACACAAACCATTCAATTATAGAAAAAATATAATTATCACGCTCAAATCTATCGTGTAAATACAATTTATTTAAATGAAATTATATTATTGTGCAAAAGACTTTAAGTTGTACCTTGTAATAATTTAGTGCTGATTAAAAACTATTGAATGAAACTTATTTTGACTAGAGGAAACATTTGTGAGTGAAAATATTCCTTACAATAATATTTGCAAATTACAAAATACTGTGCACGTCAGAATTAACTGCAAATCTTTCTTGAATTATGAATAAAATACATGTGTGTTTGTTTATAAATGTTATGGCTGAAAGCAGTAACTTTTTATATATACAAATTAAAATACTATCAGACGTCTTTCAGTTTAGCCCGCGTTAATAGGAGTCCAAGCGAAATTCCTCGCATTACGGATTTTGCCTTCGTCAAGTGGATCTTCTATCTCTTTCTTTGTCACGAACAATCGCTCAAGTCTATCACGAAGCTCGTCTGGTGTAATTGGGGAAGCTGTAGACTGTTCTGGTACTTTCTCTCTATAGTAGTATTCGGCGTGGTGAGGGCGTCTAGTGTAGTAGCCTGGAATGAAACAAACAGATGTTATTATGGTTTGTTGTTCATTTTTTTATGTTATAGGGAGCAAATGAGCACGAAAGTCACCTGATGGAAACTGATCATCTCCACCCATGAATAACGGAGACACCATAAGTGTCACCAGGGTGAAGTGTTGTCAATATGATGATTGTATTTTTTCAAAGTTATTGTAAGTAATATAATATATCAATATTTTTAATCTTAAATTGATAACAACGTAGCAAATATCAAATATGAATCTAAACGTAATGTAAAACATACAATATTTCTTACTGAACTGATGTAAGCTAAAACTCATAACATAAAAGTGATATGAAAAGATGAACTCTGCAAAGAAATAATGCATTCTTGTCATGAATTATTTCGCAGAAATAAAATATATCCCAAGCCCTTTTTTACAACTATTATTAGATCAATGTTAAAATTTTTTAGTCAGAATAAAAGTAATAACTAATTAATACATTATTCAGAATTCAGATAATGATTAAATTGGTAAGTATTGGGTCTGTTTGTTAAAGGATTTTATTATCTGACGTAAATTAGGAAGGAGGAAATCGGAATTAATTACAGGTTTTAACTGTATATTAGACCTTACTCACTTGCGAGTCTACGGTTTCCTAAGATCTGTGTTTCCATGAAAAGTGGATGGTTTTGTTATAGTGCACCGACATGAGGTGAACGAATCATTGCCTGTAAATGTTGATTTCAGAAAAACAGGATATTTCATTGATATTCATATAATTTTGAAAAGGTATGTAAAACTAAAAGTGAAGTTGACGAAACTCCCACTTGTAAAGTGAATCATCGCTTTTTTTTTGGGTTGTCATTGAACAAATAAGTGCACGGAGCATTTTAAGTACTGAATATAATGATACTCATAACTCGGCCACTAAATACAATACAGCAATGGTAAAAATGGTCTTCTGAAAAAGAGCTCAATTTTTTTGAAAACAAACGTGTGCTTATTTCTCCGTTATAAATCATGAATAATTATCCAATTATTTTATTTAGTTTAGATCAGATAAACACTATTGTAAGCTGAGAGCGAAATTAAATGCATGTGAAGATAAAATAGTAAAGGCAAAAGCTTTCAACTAAAATAGAATCTAACTTTAAAATTAGGAATATTAAGTTATACAATAAAAAAATATATATTGATTTCGTATCATTCATTATTAGGAATTTCATTTTAAAGATGAGTATAAATCTAGAACCTTTTCGGAATATGAACAGCATTTTCCGAGATTCCCAACAATAGATTTTCTAGTGTGTCTGGACCACAGATTTCCTAATACAGGAGATGGGGTAAGCCCCGTTTAAAGTGCGACAAATGTAAGCTCAACGAGCATACACTGGCTGCCAGTTTACGCTCTGTGAGACGAGTCAAGACACGAATATTAGAAGAAATTACCGTTTTTTTTCCAAAATGCCACCCTGTGCAATTGTAACATGCCATTATCGCAATGATTCAGTAAATTTACCAAGAAATATTATAACTTTTCACAGGTAAGAACCGAAAAAAAATTGCGACACTTGGACTGCCTATAAACTTGGCGGCTTGTCCAGTCTAATTGTATATTCGGATGTCTGTGGTCTGGATACACTGGAAAATCTATTGTTTGTGATGCTTTAAAGCGTCTCTGGCGCTAAAGCGTTAATTATAGTCTACTACTGGACATAGGTCTTTCAAACGACAATTGGTTAGATATTCTGGTTCTTATATTTAGTTGCTGATGTTTTTTCATGTATTTACCGGTCAATGGTATTATAAATAGATAAAAGCTACCGTAAGGGAGGACAGGACGTAGCGAGTGAGGACAAGATAATACAGTACTTTATGGCTGTTCAGGGTGAAAGGTACTTAATAAAGAACGATTACCCAAATCTTGATGACCTAAATACGAGTAAGATTGCATTTGGATGCAGATACCTGCCGACCAGTGATAATGTAAGTTGTTGGGGTCAGCTTATGCTAAACAGTGGACATTAAGTGGCCGATGTGTTAATGGATATGTTCCCCAAGAAGTTGGCGCACTCTATACTGAGGAAAGTTAGTAACAATCTTAGAAAGAGAGAACATTACAAGGTATACTCGCTTCTCAGTAGTCTAGGTAGATATTGTCCCGTAAAGTAGGAGTGTAGCTAGTAACATTACCGGATATAAAGGACCTAACATCGGTCGTCTCGGGTGACGGGCACAGAGCAGTGTTGACGTCAAAATAATTACCACCTGCTTGTTAATTTCCTTCAACACAGCATATTTCAAGGCCAGGCATCGCCTACCACCAGGTGAGAGACAGGACTATCCCGTGTACTAAAGCCATAAAAAAACATTGCAATGAATTAAATGAAATTTTGATATTTTAACTTGGTACTTACTACCAGTAGAATGATGATCATGATAGTGCGACGATGGACTGTCGTAACTTGTGTACGCAGACAGTTGAGGATTTCCCCATCCTCCAAATCCAGACCCATAACTGCCCAGACTTGAACCTCCACTGAATACGGTCACAGCTAAAAGTGCCAGCTTTGCTAATAGAAAAGCTTTCTTACTGGCAATCAAAAGTAAACCTAATAATAATGGCAGAAGTGTTGAAAGTTGAAACTTGAATCCAAGAAGGAATGGTACTAGTAGATTTCTAGCCAGGAGACGCCCTGAAAATAAGTTTAAATTGGTTTACTACTTTCCACTAATACAGAAATTATATGATGTAAGTAATATAATGTATGTTTGGGTAACATTCTGTTGACTTTTTAGTTTTCGTAAAAAGCTGCATAAATATTTTGCTTACAGCATATTGAAAGAATCCAAAAAATGTCAAGGCTTTCCGCTAGATGGCAGTAAATATTTCAAGTTCAATACTTCGCTCGCCGTGAGCCTTTCATTTTAGTTTCTAGGCATTGACGTAGATGGCGTAGGTACTGATTTTTTATTTATTTAATATTTAGAGCCCATAACTTAAATAACAAATGTGTTTGTTTGTTATTATGATTGGATTTATATAACGCTAGTTTTTAATGTGTTAATTTTTACTAATAATATGCTTCAGGATTTGATGTTTCCCGTTCTCTATTTTCTGTTATTTTATTTTGTTCTAACTTATTCATACATGGTGCAACCTGCCGATTCGGGAATAATCCCCTTCTAGTTTTAAAGGATGAGGCCATTGTTAATAATGGACTTAATAAGGCCAATACGAAAGTAATAGACTAAATATATATTTTTATGTTATCATCATTATCATCATTATTACAGCCTAATTATGTCCACAGCTGAACGAAGGCCTCCCCTAATGATTATGTTATAATTATTAACAATTTAAATATCCACTGACATTCACACAGCGCCATCTAGTTCTAATTTAACCGAGACGCTTAATAAAGTTATGTAAATAACGGATAAACACATTTGTACACTTTTATCATACCAATAAAAACATACAAAAAAGTTTGTCTGCACGGTTATCGAACCAGGAATCCTTGCTGTAATAGTCGATGTCTCAACCATTAGACTATAATGAGTTAAATACATATCTTAAAGATTATTTTAACATACCTGTTGACATTTCATGCGGTGATTGTGGATGGTATGTTCTGTCCTTGACTCTTGGGTCCATAACAAATTCTAGTACACCATTCGCCAAGGTCGGTCCCACTTTCATTACGAGTCCCGGGTACAATGCACTCATGTCCCAGTGCAATGACCTCTTCGATATCAGATTGGACGCATCTTCCATCATGGTGCTGCAATTGTTTGGACAGGGAATAGAAAGATGTTTATTAATAAATGAAGTAGTAATACATTTAAAAGCTGCTACAGAATCTAACTCATAATATATTTATTGAAATAAATATTTTTTGATACTTTTGAGTCGTCAATTATAATTATTGATATTTATATATTTTTGACAATATCTGCGATTCAGAAAAAAATAACAGCCGTCAAGAATCGCGATTTTAATACTTTTGAACTTTTTATGATATATAGTAACAGAGATTTGACATCACTTAGAAGCTTTTCGATAAATAATAAGTAAACTGACGCGAAGGGTAGAATATTGCCACGGAAATTTTTTGAGTGAGATTGTGTATCTAGTTCTTTTAATATTTTTCTAAGTCGATTTCAAATCATTTTTACAATGATTTTATGACTTAGACGCTATGTGGCCACTATGAGGGCCACAATTTTATCCGATAATAATGCAACTATTGTGTTCCTTTTGAAGAAAGAGCTTTTAAACTTGGATAAAAATTAAATTTAAAATCATAAGTAAAATTTTAGAATAAGAACGAAATTCATAGGGATAATTTCAACTCTTTTAACATCTGGTTAAGTATTTTATTCGCGCCATTTTTTACTGATAAGTTTTTATAATTTTGGTATATAGGTTTCCATGTAATCGGTGACTACATGAACACTCATAAACCTTTTTAAACATACTGCTCTAGTGGTCTCAGTAATATATTTAAATCGCTGCTTCATGGTAGGAGATTTGAATCCCAAGGGGACAATACATAGGAATAATTACAGGTCCTTGCAAGTGAATCACTTGTTTGCTTGATAAGATTATGATTTCGTGCTCAATCTCTGGTACCAAAATCAGATCGATTCATCATTAAAACTCCCATCTCGATGAGAAGAAACACGCAAGTAACCGAATTACAATTATTTTTAAATTGTGCATTAGGAGTATTGATTAGTGCATGAGATGCAAAATAAATGTTTGTGTTAAATAACGCCTTTGAATTTTTTATAGATAATTGTTTAATCAAAGTCAAACTTAAAAATGTTTTAATCAAATAAATCATTCAATGACACTTTTAAAGTATAAAGAATAAAAAAAAATAATTCTCTGATAAAGTTAATAATAGATCTGGCAAATAAGTATTATTGAAATTCTTAAAATTAATATTTTGTGTAGTATGTTCAATGAGATAGCACATTACTACTGTCTTAAATTTTAGTCCTAATATGTAAAAGAGTTCTTTTTTAATATCAAAATAAACTGTAATTATTCCTCCTTATGAGAATGTGGTCATGATGATAATTTTATGCACAATTTATAAATTATTAATATAATTAATACCTATTACAATATGAAGTAACCTAAGAATGAGTAAACTTACAAGTAAACATAAAACAAAACTGAAATATAAAAAATAGTTTACCGAAAATCCATTGGATCTTTGTCAAGGAAACTCTCGATATCTCGCGGTGTCTTTTCATCTCTAACAAATGCAACACCATTCGCCAGACTGAATGAATCAGCTTCGTTGAACTTGGTCATTTTATGTAATAGTTCTTTACCAAAACAAACACCAACTGCAGTTCCCCTTTGTATACTTAAGCATTCATTGAGCGCAGATTCCTCAACATTATTCTCTTGAATTTCTTCCCCATCTTGTAAATGTAATTGTATTGGTATTACTTGTATCACATTTGCAGCGGTAAGCAGGAACATTAGTAATAAATTACGGAAGGACATTATTGATCACGGGGATCGCTTTAAAATCAAAAGTGAATTCGCACAATTTCTAAGGGACCGTCCAAATTTGCATTTCACAAATATTCTTTTTTTTTACACAACCGTTTGAATGGAAACAAGTGTTACGTATAACAAAACTATAACAATCCTCAGGCTGTTTTATAGACTTTCCTGGTTATGTCTCGTTGAACTTTGCCATTGTTTTGGCAAGACTCGTCACGGGCTCTTCCCACGTCCGACCTAACAATAAGGTGAAAATTCGATGTAGATAATTTGCAAGGTATCTGTATAAGCTATCTCTCATTTCGTACTGTTACCGCATATTGCATAATTTTTGTAATTTTGGCTGCTAACAAAAGTAATTGTTCGATTTTTCTATCTGATGCATAAAGGACAGATATTATTGCATTGTGAAGTAACCATATTTATTAGCCGCATGTATGACGGCATACCTATTATAATTGAGTCATTACAATACAGTACAGTAATAAAATTTTGACTATGGATGCTCGTTTGTAGCTTTTATTTGTAATGGCATATTATAAGTACAGATTTTTCAATGATAGATCAACAATAACACCATCGATGACCTGGTAGCAGACAGATGTCGACTGCTGGAGATTTTTTGGAATTCCACGTGAAGGGTATTCCACTTTATTTGGCTGTAATGATGTTGATGATGAATATTTGAAAATAAAGTTTCTCTTATAAATGAGTAACAAGTTCCCTACTAAATTTGCATAACTTGGTACAGGGCTAAGTATTTCACGTGGAACTACAATTTTAGGATGGACATCCACCAATCAGCATTTGGCCCGCGTGGTAATTGGCCCAATCTCCCCATAACTATCTTGTGCAGTAAGGTCTGTACTTTACAGTAGGACGTTAAAATTTAATGATAAGGAGGATGAGGAATTTCATAATAATACATAAGTAGCAATCACTTGTATACAGACACTTCAAAACCGAAAAAATTCTCAAAATATACATGAGGAATCCCTAGAATATGTAATGTTTGGTAATACTTTGCAGAATATCATTACTCATTGAAAACATCTATTGTCATTCGAAGATTGCATAAACGTTATGACTTTTACTTTTAAACGGTTAAACATTTCATTTGACATAGAAACTAAGTTCGATACTAAAGCACCGTATTCAAGAGCCTCTGACCCCTCATTGTTTTACAACCTGCCTGCCTTATTCACGACCATTCAAATGTTTTAACTTTAGCCATTAACTTTTACTACATAAGGTTCACTTTTAGTTGAGTTAACTTTTCCAAATGTGTCATTTTCGACTTAACTATTAAGGAGAAGTGAAAGTATATTTTTTTCACATGCGTCCGGCTTGCTTTAGTAAAAGTTTTGTCTGACGTAATAAATTCTGGAGTTTGCTATTAAGTTCTTGAATCTTGAACTCGGACTTATTCGCAGACTTTTCGAAGATAACATGAAAAGAACATGATGCACATTGTTTTATCTATACTATTCTTGTTAATATTATTTCATTTATTGAAGCAGTGTTTATTTTGTAACAGTATCGAAGTCAATTAAATTCGAAGATAATAAACGATCCCAAGTTTCATGAAAGCATAATCTACAAAACTTTATATTCCTATTATATGTTAGAAAAAGACGAAATGTAGTCTAACTAAATTTGAATGCTTTCTTAATATTTACTCTGACTTTGAATGTTTTGATTTGTTTATGGCTACTCAGTTTAAAAATTATTTTAACCGGAAGAATAAATATATATATATATATATATATATATATATATATATATATATATATATATATATTGGATATATATATATATATATATATATATATATATATATATATATATATATATATATATATTGGATATAAATATATATATTATATATATATATATATATCCAAATGTGATTAAATTGATTTATCCTTATGAACTTTATATACGTGTATAAATTTGCCCATTGATGATGATTCGATATTGAGGCCATACATTTTTCTTTTATCTGCCCCATGACCTGTTCTTTACGCCATTACTCATCAAGTTGCTTTCGCCTTTGTCGCCGCAGGGCTATTGACTTTCTGTACCTCACGTGTTTTATGTAACTTCCCCCTCTTTTTCTCACATGGTACACAAAACCAATATAACTTTTACAATCTATCAACTAGTCACCACCATTTTCACACTTGTCTCTACAAGCAATACGAGTCAGAATTGTTTAAACTCATATAATATTACTAGCAAAATTGTCTTCACAGGTGGCCACTGCCTCTTCAGATGATGTACCTCCTTCGATTCATGCAAAGTTTTAATATACTTTACACTTAGGTCATAAAGTTCAAAATTACTTGATTACTTAATATCAAGTTTTGTACGCGCCGGTTGTTTGGCAATAATTTCTTTTACTGTTCCTATAATAGCAGTTGATACAAATTGTGCGTATGTCGTTGTAGTAAGGTTGTCATTGGTGTGAAATGCAATTAGTAAGTGACATTCGCTAGCGTAGGTTTCAAAGGAAAAGCGTCTGTTGAAAACCGGACACAGGAACGCGTGTGAAGAGAACTTTCTTCGTTTTTTAACACGAAAGGATGTCGTAGGTGCGTTTGACCTACATATTTTTGGATGACGTTTTACGCGTAACTTGGTAAGAATTCGATTGTTCATTCTAGATATTGGTTTCTGTTGAATTATTATTTGCTATAATTGCAAGTTAATATATTTAGGTCATGAATATTACATGTCGTCAATGTAGTTAATATTTTTTATGATGACGTCTTGCCTAGTATAAAAATATCACATAGGGTGTTTAAGAGCTTTATATTATTTTTATTATGACTAATTTATAAGAAGAGGTAACTAAAATAGCAATATTTCTTGATGTAGTTTCTATTATGAACATTTTTACGTGCACTTTTTTTTAGTCCAATTTAATAAAGAATCAAAGCAATCAAAAAGATTATTTTTTTTACAAGGATTCTCAAAGTAAAAAAAATAGTCATATAATTAATTTACGTTTCAATGTTGTTTCATTAAAGTGATATAGGAGTAAACGTTGTATTGTTCATGACGTGCTATTGTATTATCGATAGATATTATTAAGAAATGCAGTTTTAGCCCGTAATCTATTAGCGTCATTGCTCATATCTTGGTTGGTTTAAGACTATGCAAACCAATGTGATGTGGGGCCACAACCTAATTGCAATATCTTACCAATTTGGGCTCGAGGGTAAAAATCCCGGAATTAACATTATAAACTTACAAACCAAGGTTATATATTTTTTATATTAAAATTCAAGTTTTACTAGTGTGAGGGTAACAAATAAATACTGCCACATTAAGAAATCATTAAAACTATTATTCATTGAAAGAAATACATTTTGTACCGTCTCAGTTGGTAAGTAAATAAATATTTGAAAATCATCAAATTTTTCAAGGTTGCTGTTATAAACGATTTCATTGTTTCTACGTACCAATATTATACAACATCCGTATAGAAACTGTAGTAGTAAAACTTACTAATGCACAATGTTCGCGTCATTCATTCACAGCGTAGTATAGTAGTATCCGGAATGGCTAGCATCGCTTATAACTCGACTTATTCGTTTTCATCACCTTCACTATTAAGAAAGTCTAAAAGTTTGCTCACAAATTTTTTCACTTACTAATTAATATAGAGCAGGGCTTTCTCTATATTCGAATACTCGACTCGAAAATAGAATTTAAATATTTGTGTATTACTCTGTTAAATTTAAAATAATTACGTTTGAAATTTTTTAACATTCTGAGTAAGATTTTCTTTATTCGTTTGTATGGCTGTTGAAATTTCATAAGATTTAAATTAGTTATATATTCATTTACTCATATTATGTCTTTGTAAGTTGGATTCATTTTAATGTCATAAAATATTTTTCCAGAGAAATAAATAAATTATTATCCGATCAAAACCCTATTAATATGTGAGTTAAGTTTTTTTTTTAATTTACTTAAAAGTTGACGTTTAAACAAAACAAAGATTGCATCAACTTAAGGATTTCTTTTTATATACATTAAACGTTACGGATTTGTCGAAAACTGCACATGAAACCCTCAACTCCCTAAAGTGGAAATTAAGTTGTAAATTTATAGTTTAAAGTAGTAGTTAAATAAGAAAGTGATATCGAGTTTCTGTGACAGGATGTGGATGTTATGTAAAATTCTCAAGTGTACACAAATTGTATTACTTTAGTGATTAATTGATACAAATTACCCATATATTAGCTATAATTTTGGTGTTTCATCATTAGGAAACAGGTGTTAATTTATATAATGAAGAAGTCTGGAAAGATTGATTTTAACATAGCTTTCGATACTATGCCGATAAATTGGTGTTTATATAACAATCATGTCACGGTTTTCTAATTAATGGTTTTTAGAACCTTTCCAGACAGCATGTAGCCAGCCGCCGAATTCACATGTCTACGTTATTACGCAATATTATAAGGTGTGCTACAGGTTATCACCATAACACTTCCGCCAATCTTATTTAATAAAAGTGATGAAAGTGTTACGTGAGAAACATAATATGCAAACAAATGCATCAGACGATGTAAATTAATCATCTGAGATCAGTTCATAGAAGTTATTGTCTGTGAAATATGTCAAACAAAGTATGAAGGCATTATCGTCATTTTGATGATAAATAAACAACAGCGAATTGCATTTATACAATTGCTTATCATCATCAGCCTATATCGGCCTACTTCAGGTCATAGACCTACTCTCACACTTTAGCTATGGGGAGATTAGGCCGTTAACAACTACGCGGGCCCAATGCGTATTAATGGGTGCTAACGACTACATCCTAAGATTGTAACTGAGACGGCTTAATGTGGCCAAAGCACGGAATCATCTTTCTTTTCGGAACATCAGATGTTTCAGCCTGCGATATCCTAAGTAAACTAGGAACGATTGCACAAAGTGATATTTCTTCTCAGGAATCGAATTAGATCAGACCACGCACAGCGTTTGGCTGCGATTTGATCCACTAGATCACGGAACCAATTACTCAGCAATAAATATAAATAGACCAGAACAACCTTCAACTTGTTTTAGTTGAATATGATGGATACTAGGGGAGTATTGCCCTTATCCACATAGTATGTTTAGAAAAAAGAATTATAAAGTAATTTTGTAATTGGTCGTAATAGCCACTATAAGACAAAACATCGTTCAACGGTTCAATTGAATCGCAAACTTGCACGACAATCAGGTAAGAAAAATGTAAGGTCGGAGCAATGCATCAATTAGATTTTAGCAAATTAATTTTGTAATCTCAACATATACGTCACTTCTCCTTGTACCAGTCCACTGCTGCACAAAATTGCAGGTTTATGAGCAACAGTAAGGAATATCATAAAAGACGCCATTCACTTCTTGATTTTTTCTTAGGTCATTTACTCTCATACACACAATATTATTTAAATCAGGTTAACCTAAGGTATTAAAATAATATTGTGACGCATAAGCGTGCATTAATATTGACGAAAGGTAATTTCTGCCTGCGGCCATCAACCTTCAAGACGTTCTGATTAGGTATATCCTAAAAATAATAAGCACGTGCACTACTTGTTGTTTAAACACTTATGAAAACTAGCAATTAAAGAAATGCGTATACTCCAAGGAAGCGTATTGTGACCATCATTATTTCTGTTTCGGAAAGTGTTACGTTGATACGACGATAGCAAAATTAACACTTATGACTAATTTTCATCTATCAAAGCGGGAAATCGTTCTGATCACGCAATTCGCTAGAGAGTAACGTGAGCAAACAACTAGAGGCATTATATTAACACGGATACAGTCGTGACCGGAACAATACTAACTAGGCTCGGCGGTTTCTTTGCGCATTGTATTTTTGTTCCAAATACTAGAGTTGATATTGGTAAAATTTATTAGCATATAAAACTGCATTTAAACATGTGTTATTAAGCATTATTTATCATGGAGACAAAATACATAGATTACCGGCACCATACTGAACATTATTTTTAAGTTTTTGTATGGTACCAATTGTTATGTATGGTTAAGACACTCACCTGATGATAAGTGATACGCCGACCATAAGAGCGACTTCGATGGAGACTAACTACTGATAGACAGTTATTACTCTCCATCGACGTTGCACAGCGTTTAACACCAAAGACAACAGATGTTAGGTCTCTTAAACCCGGTAATTTCACTAGCTACAGTGTCCTCATCCAGAAACACAGAAATGCAAAACATTTCTATTTCGCGGAATGATATCTGGCTCTGCGGTGGTACCTACCTAGATGACTCAGTACCGAGTCTATCACCTAGTTTGAGATTTGGACCAGCTTTTTGTTTTATCTCTTTCCTATTTAACCTTTTGCAGTTTTCTGTTGAACATAAGATCTCCCCCTTATTGCATCAAACAACCCGGCCATCATACCAGCGACCTTTGGCAAGTCTCAGGACCGGTACATTCTTCACTACTCTGGTCAATACGCAGTCTTCACTTCAAAACTAGTCAGCTCCTCTGGTTAAAGGCTTTTTCTGGTCAAACTCGATCTACCTTTGAGCACGTCTCTTCCACTTAGATAGTCTGTGCGGAAGAGCAAGCGCATCTTCAACAAAAAAAAAATCTTAAGCTCAAAATAGTGTTAGATTAAAATACGCCATTAATATCTGTTTTAACAATAACTCGAAAAATATTTATTTCATTTGACTTTATGAACAATCGCACACAGGCAATAAATAGAAAAGTCACACGAAATAATATCACGGGATAAGAGAAACTAAATATATGACGATGAAGTATTTCATCTTTGATGACTTCGGCTGAGAATTTACTAATAAGCATATTCATTGTCGTTGAAAGATATATATTTTATGCTTACTTATATCGAGTATTTTATGAATAATACATCATTGTGCAGTTAAAGCCAATGTTGGGACATAATAACATGTGAGTGAAAATAAATGCACCGTATCTATAGTCAGGGCTATCAATTTTGTTATGTATCTATATATTTCTTTGATTTGGATCGAATGTATAAGTATAAAAAAATGACCTTTCTACCGTATTTAAAGAAGGGCAGCCCGAAGCGAACGCTCTTTTCATTTGTTAATGTAAGTATTTTACTCATCACCATCTTCATCATGATAATATATTATCACTGACCCCTCTCCCTATTCCTAGTAGTCAAAAGGCCAACAAGGAGCGGTTATCCAGGTAATCTGCATAGGTTGTGGATGCCCATCCTACATTGTGCTTGTATTTTTATTATATAGTATTGTCTCTGTTCATGAATCGTATAAAACTTCTTACTGTGTGTCTTTCCAGTGATTATTTCATTTTTATAATTTTGTTATGCGATACTTAAAAATTTCGCTTTTATTGTTCAGAATGGTAGAACAGGAACATATTCTTAACATTTATGATGTCATTGCAGTTGTTTTTTTATATTAATTCAAATCAAATCGAAGCTAAAAAAATAATAAATTTGAGTTTTGTTGTCTATCGATTCCTTAATTCCATGTTTTAACAATAGTTTCTCTCATATTTCTGTATCGTCCGGGCTATAGATAGATCGTCTACGCGGATTGTTTTTTCGTCTCATCTAACTTGTTAATTCAAATGTGCGATCATAGTAGCGTGATCGTGCCACATTCAGCCAACGGCGTATACTCGTTTATCGAACGGTATTGAATCTAGCGGTTTATATGAAGATGCACATGAAACGCATCCGAGGAAAGTAAGCTGTCTGCAGAAAAAAATGGCGACGCCCCATGCGTTTTTTCATTGATTTTATTCTAGTAGACAGTCCACAACCATTACAATGGTTGCTTGACTTGCAAGATCGTCAACTTAAGTCTTTACGGCGTCAAGCTCACATTATCATCATCAGCCTATAACAGCCCACTGCAGTGCATAGGCCTTCCAGTACAACATTCCTATGGGAAGATCGGGCCGTAACCCACCACGCGGGGTCAATGTATATTGGTTTGTGTTCACAACTGCCATCTATTGCCGAGACCGACGGCTTAACATGCCCTCTAAAGCACGGAATTATCTTATATTTCGGACAATCAGGTGATACATACATAATTTCTTAAGACCAGGTATTGAGTTTAGAAAAAACCTGTGATACAGGTCACCAGTACCAACTATATACGATGTAATCAAGCTCACAGTTTATTCAAATTATAACACAAAAGTATGTGGATTGGTACGTAATTTACTAAGATCCTTTGAACAAGCTCGAGAGTGTTGCAGAAGCCGTTAAACTTTATAAAATTTTAAGATCAGTGGAAGAAAAATGCTCAGCAAGTTTATATGTAAATGTGCCAATAAGACCAAAGGAATTTAAAGTGGCAAACGTTGGTTGGAATTTGATGCATCGGCCGACTCCCAATGATGTGATAAGGATCGGTCCATGATTAACTAGTGGCGGCCTTTGTTCTTCAGAGCAAATGGCTATTATCATATTTTAATGTCAATATTACAAATCTATGACTGTTCATTGATTCGATGGTATTAAATCTCAATTTTGTTTAACAATTAGTCCAACAAATCATTTTTTTATTATTAACCTCATAAAACACACTTTTCACATTGGGATCTTTTTGACGACACAAACTATTGTACGTATACAAAATGTTGCCTCCCATAACTTATAATACCAAATGAACTTCGTTTTATTGTTTGTGCAAATTGTTATTTAAAATAATAGGCCATTTGACAACCTGTCACTTATGTAGAACAAAATTTATGTAAATTATAGTTTTAGTCAGTCAAACGTAGGAACATAATGTTATGTATGATTTGATCGAATACTCTATGATAAAGGTTGTTTTTACTATGTGTCCCATACATTAACAAATGTTATGTTTCTTAAAATTGACTCTTATGCAACGTCATGCATTGAAATATCATAATTTTTACTTTTGTATGGCGTATGGTGACAGCAGAAAAATGTATAATAATTCTCGGTAAAGCCATTTATATTCTTGCTGTTCCCGTGCTTCTACCAGCTTCTACCAGTGACCGGTCTATCGGGCAAACGTTACTTTTATTTGTGAAGTTGTTATATACATTTTATAGACATTTCAATGGTTTTTAAGTAACATTTAAAAATTCATGGAGCAATTACCTCCATTAACGTCTACGACAATGTTCCTAAAGAAAAACACTGAAACAAGCAAACCTGCTTATTGATTATACAAAATCACGATTGAACGTGTAATAAATTAACAAAGTTTAATTTTAGTTACAAAAAACCTAATGGCTACTTGCAGTAATGACTGGCTTTCTCGTTTGACATAATTGACAATGTTCAGGTGATGTCATAGACCTTATGTGGACGCAGTGTAAAAAACTCTTAATTTCAATATCGAGAAAACATAAATAAACCAATGCCTATTATGTACACGCGAAATGTTGGTTCGACGCGTTCACATGTTGACAAGAGACGCGGTGCAGCTATGCGATCTTATTCTTAGCGTGTCGATGGCAAAATATATCAAACCGAAGAAGTCCAAAAGCTAACTACGGTGATACGTTGTCTGCAGCTGTAATTAAATCCTGCTAAAAACCTGGGCAAGCAGGACATGAAACAAGGTGGACAATTGTTTGGGCCGCCCCACAACAGCGACGATATGAATATGAAATCTTATTTAGTTAACAAATATTCAGATGAATTTTTAATACAGATTTTTCATTATATAAAAGAAAAACTTAAGCATTTAAACGTAACTAGTTCTCTTTGTAATTTTAACTTCTTTTCTATATATCTTTTGCCTTCTTTTTATCATTTTTTTATTAAATAATTGATGAAATGATAACAATATTAAAGTTCAGTTTTGGGTAAATGCCGAAATCTAAACGAACTTTTAATATTTTCAAACGTTCAAGTCAACTAAAATTTTAAAATGGTTTTGGTTATTTCCAAGGACTATTTAATCTTTATAACAAATTTCTATTCACATACCTACATCAATACAGTGTGTAGTTAATCGAAAGTGTAAAACCTAATAATTTTAACTCACTAAACATTGGATCTCAAAATCATAGCTTCAGAAACCAGTAATCAATGTGGCTAGTAAATTACTCAGCTAAAGAGACCTATCATCTGTCATCTTGAATGACAGGCGCAGTACAAGTGTTGCGGGAAAATTATAACCACTATGTACATTCATACGTTTCCCTAATAAGAACTGCATGTGTTGCTGTGTCACGCACTATGAGGGCACAATTCCGCTTCTAAAATGCGCTAATAGAAAAAAATATACAATTTTGCACTCATTTGTTCTATTTCATGTTAGATGTTAATTGGTAACACCTTTAGACTATTCATTATACTCTACAATTACCATCAATAACATTGATGTAGTACCGGAATACCAAATTAATAGTTACATTGTAAAGTGTCATAATAGTGTAGTAGTTAGTAGAATTGAGACCCAAATGCAATTAATGGTCGTCACGTTGATTTAAATACATAAAAAATAACCTAAATTGATTTGAACTGGAGATAAAAATGAAGGAGCTCTATGTTCAGCACTCTTTTAGTACACTTTGTTGTTTCGTTGTTCGCTAAACCGAGTGATTACCACAAATTTAGTTTCTATAGCACGCTAGCAGTACTTCCACTGAAATATTTCGGACGGAACGCGCAACACTTTTGTTCCTGATCATAATTCCGACATGAAGATGCAGGAATTAATTGCATTCAGTGCACGAAGAAGCAAGTAACAGAAATGTACAATAAAAGGTCCCTTACCTTAGTTAAAAAATAGACTCACTACATTGCTTAAAGTAACAATTGATAGAATAAAATAGAAATTTTATGATTTGGTGCCAAAATAATATATAAAACAAAACTCAAAATTAACAGAATATTTATAAAAACAAAAAAGTATCCGCTCAGCAAAAAAAAAGTAAGTAGTTGCACTACGGTCACTCGTATTATGCGATTGCCAAAAGATAGGAGAAAACTTGAAAGAGGTATTCACCTTTTGAGACCAAATTGCGTACCTGCTTCAGTATATCCTTATTAACATTCGCCTATATCATCCCATAACTTATGATAAAATTAATTTGAAGTTTAATTTACCGTATTTTTGTTTTTATTTTAAAATCCGGAATATATATTAAATGATTGTGATTAATTTCAACGTTGGTTCAATATCCTAGCTATGTACTGTTGAAATCAAAAGTGTCTTCTCAAAAACAAACTGTTAATTTTATTATTTGTTTGTTAAGCCAAAATACAATAATAATATATATATAAAACAAAGTCGGGTTTGTTACAACATTTATAACTCGAGATCGGCTAGACCACTTTTCATGGTGGTTTTGGTTCGTTGAATTTGTCTCCGCCCCGAATATATCTTAAAAATGATGACAACTTGACGAAAACATAATTATAAAAGATGAATCATTTTTCCAAAATGTTACTTTGTTTTGTACCTGTCAAACATTTGCTGTCCATCCTATAGAAATATGACTAAAGCCATCCTGTCAAAGACTATAAGTGATAGTTGACATGCGTACCAAAATAATGACAAATGATTAACATTTACGCGTGCGTTCATAAATTGAATGATTTAAAAATAAGTTCAGTTACAGGTAACACGATATTAATTGACTGTTGGGTGTTGCGGAGTTCGCCGAGTCAGCTAGTTTAAAATAAATAAAAGCAATTTATCTGATTGGTTGTCTAAATTTTGAATCAAAAAATTATCAAATAATATAAATGTTACAGTGAAAAGGAAAGCTGCTGAACAATTCTTGCGCACCCTGCGTGATGTGTCATTTGATTCAAAAGGCAAACTTGTAATTAGTTATCTGTCAAACAAATCTAAGGGACCGGAAACGCATTTGTGACCTAAGCTGTTGTTGCCGTACATGCAAACTGTAACTCTTTCCATCAGGTGAGCCGCATGCGTGTTTACCTCCCTATTTTATATTAAAAAAAATGTTGCCGAACTAAGGGATTACAATGGTTTTACTCGCTTCATGCTCTTGCAAATTTCTTTCCTTGGCCAGCTTCGTCAGAACACATTCGCATTACTAATAATATAAACTGGAACATAATATATTAGTGGTATAACCTCAAACATTTCATGACTACTTTTACAAAATTATATAGAGTTGTTAATTATAATTGAAAAACTTATTTTTATTTAGTCTGTAATTTATAGTGAAGTATTGCGATAGGATACAAAAGAGAGCAAAAACATTCTGAAATCCAACGGATGAAATATCACTGACAATTCAATAAAGCACTTGTCCACCCAACAGTCCAGCCAACTGCATAAATGCATCGATGCATCCCTCTCAGTAACGACCACTGTACCGTGAAACTAAGCGCATATAAACGTTTACAGTGCTCTAGATTTAAACACAGTGCTCATACTGCGAACGGTGTGGAAACAACGTCATAATGGTGCCACACTACCTCCTAATTTTGACCTTGGCTGTAGCCGCAAGCGCCAGGACAGCTTCCACAAATAAAAACACATTAGACGAAGCCAGGAGTACAGAGGAATCGGTCCTCGGAGACCTCAAGGTCGCGTATGAGACGTATAGAGAATGCAGCGGGAGTGACATATCCAGTTGTCTCAAGAGGAAGTTAGCGAAGGCTATCACCAGAATATCGAAGAACGATGAGTTGTCAATCCTGAGCGGGGTCACGATAACTAAAGACAAAGATGCAAAGGTTAATGATGTGGAAGTTGAGGAGGCGATTCCAAGAGGTCTTGATGAGAGCTCACTGGACAACCTTATCTTGGACAAGATCGTTGGATTCATGCAGTCTCATACAATTCAGGTAAGGGTTGGTTTCCGTTTGTTTTGAACAGAAGAAAAGTTTATGGCGCTTGGGTGTTTTATAATACTTTCGTTCAATAAATATAACGTACTCATGAAAAAAATACATATCTTTAAAAAAAAAGAGGTTATAGATATAGATAGGTTCATTGTTATCATCAAAGAATAAAGAGGAAACCACAAAGTAAGTATTTTAGACTTAACCTTAATTATAGAAATATGTGAGACAGGTATGTTGATTGGCTTAGTTATTATGTTGGACTCTTAAGTAAAAAATCTTGATTTGACATCATTGAGGCTGATTAGAATTAATTGGTCACCGCCCCTAGTCTTACCAAGGGTTTTGTAAGGGCCAGCACAGAGACAAACATATTACCAGAGAACATAAAAGGTTACCAGTTCTGACCCTTTACACACATGTCCATTTCAAATTTACCTGCTAAGCTTGGAGATTATGGGACTCTATCACTAACATGGAGTTAGCTCTTAGCCCAGGTAAAGGTCTGATAAGTGATATAAATGTAAGATTTGTTATATTCGCATTAGAACAAACTGGAACTGGATTACATTTGTAATAAAAGCAACAATTTACACAATGCAATGTACTAATTACCATGTCAGTTAACTTATTTTACTAGTATACTATTAAGAGGTTTTGGACTGTCATCTTCTTCTCTTCTTTGTTATATGGGTGGTTTCCAAATCTCAACGTCTAAGCGCTAATTTTGCGTCTGAGGGTGAAGTCATATTACTACAGCCAGCCCAGCTTCACCAAGAAATCTCCCAAAGGTTTGACCCTATAGAAGGACTCTCCAAGAATCCTCAGGTAACCTAAGTACCTCAGCTGGTATTTTGTCACTTCTCTGCACCCAAGCAGGACCGTTGCTGTCATTTCCTCAGCCCTCATGGGGCGCCCTGCACATGAGGCTGTTTGTAACACTGAAAAAGGTAACATTTATAGTAGAAAAGGTGCTTGTCATTACTAGAGTGACCCGTATTAGTGCCAATTATCAGCCTTCGACGTTTTGGACCGTAATCGTGCGCTAGTCTAATATGCGTGGTGGGACCACGAGTAGGTTAAATTATCTTAGTTTCTAAAATTTGTGTTTTAGCTCCCTTACTTATTCTCATATCATAACTTGGATAAGTAAAGTGTAATCGGATGATCAGAAAAGAAGATACGAAAAATATGTGCATGGAAACGATGTGTCTTTTTCGATACACAAATATAAACGATAACGACAACGATAACGATAACGACTCCCACAGTTTCATTCCGTATAACAATATACAAAACACTGTTGATGAAGAATAAACGATTTAAAAATAATTGTCACTGATACTCAATGAAATAATTTAAAATTCATAGCATGCCCCAAGAATAGATTATGATTCTAATTCATGTGCTTACAATTTTAATAGATCATTAGTTTTTTTTCAAGGGTTTGATATTATCGTTACGTATGGCATGGTTTGACGTTACATTTCGTAATTAACTATTTTTGTTTATTCAAGATCAGTACCATATTCAAGATAAGTTTATAAACTACTGTATATAAACTTAATTTTCGTTATCATATTAACATTGTTAGAAAGAAGATTCTTTAATATTTATTAAATTTCGTAAAGTAGGTAAGATAACATTTTTCTTCTTCTGATAAAATCCATGTCGGTATACATTCTCAGAGCTAGAGATAGAGTTCACGTATCACGTCAAGTACCGTTTTCTGTTGATTCTGGGGCCGTAATAGCTACTCATTATGTGCAGCTCTCGATCACAACATGGTTAAAGAAATAACTAATCTTTATAGCGAATTTGAATATAAACATATAAAATATATATTTGTTGTTCATTACCAAAAACGCGAAATTTTACATCAGTTTATTGCTTTATATCGTGTTAAATTATTTATTAGGCCACTTGATACCTTAGAATGGTTTATTTAGGTTAGACGGTTAGTCAGTTAGTTTACCTATTAAAAACACAATTATGCTAAATTCAAAGTCTAAAGTCAGAACAATTAACTATCTTGTAATTACACTGCTCCATTTTACTGTAATCAATGATCATCAATAAACATTTGTGATTAATTATATACGAGATTACCGTTCATCTATCGTCAATTAAACGTGCAAAAAACGTATTGCATACGTAAACGCAGCGAACACGAAATGCAAGTCGCATACCGTATGCGTTCCATGACCGCTTTCTAGCTGCATCTCTTTAATTGCATGCTATTATTTTATCTTCACTTTTTTACAAGACACAGTCTATTAAGCAGTTTTCTTAGTCCAGCCTACTTGAGTTTCTTCGACTAATTGTTGTTTGTGCGTGTGCGGGGTCGGTGATACGCAACGATATGTCGCTTTGATGTTGTCAGTTGGTGTTTCGGTTATTTACATTATGGAACTGTGGTACCCTTCCTTCCAAATAAATGACTAATGAAGCTTACTTCTTCGGAATTCTTTAAATATTATAAGCATGAATATTGTGATTATTTGATATCATTCTTATCTTACCAATAGTTTTAAAAATTATAATGTTAAGAATTTTGACCTGACTATACTATTATAATATGTGTCTGTTAAGATAATTTCTCAGAATCTATAGTAGTAATAATATCTTCTTCATCATTTGAGATGAAGAAGAAATATTTCTCAGTACACAAATGGACAGTGGCGTCATTTACTATCAAATGAGCCGTCTGCTCATTTGCCCTCTAAAGCTTTAAAAAAATAATAAGTTATGATATATATTTGGAATCACTGAACTATAATTACCTAAACCCAACGGAAGCAAAACCCTCACGAAACACAAGCATGTCGGAACCATTGGCCAGTTTCCGTGCTCTGTTCCGTGAATATCAGAAGCGTAACTTGCTCCATTAGCAGAATGAATTTGTTTCATGGTTATGTAAGCTTAGATGGAATGTATGCGTATCTTAGATCAAATGCACATTATTATAATAGTCATATATTAGTCGGCATAAGGCTTGTGATCAATAATTTAAGTTCTAGAGATATTCCTATTAATGAAGAAAGAAAAAAATCCTTAACCTTTTTTCATGAGGGTTTTTTAATTTTTAATTTAAACTGGTGAAAAGGCAATTCGGCAAGATTTTGTGGTATTTTATTAAAGAATGTTATGCCTCTTCTAACAAATGATGTCCCTACTTTACTAAGTCTAATGATTTAAATATTATGAATTCACGTTACTTTATACAGAGACTTGATTAGATAGGTTCGATAATCAAGTGGACGAGGATATTTTGGAACGGGTGATAATTTTATTCAAAAGTTTTTATCAATACGAGTATATTCGAGAATTTTGTATAATCTCTATAGCAAAAGATTATATTTTCATAAAATGGTATAGATTTAAGAGCAACTAAAATAAATTCAACCTTAATCAGCTCTCCAATAATACATCTTTTAATTATTCATCAAAATACCTGTATATCCTGTAAGAGTTTCAGAACGTGTAATGCTATCATTACACGTTGTGAAACTCTTACGGGATCATACATTATCTAAATATTTGTCTATCGCTCAATGGTACTTTTTCGAAATTCCAGGTCAAATTCCCAGCGAGTTCCGACGCGAGCTCATTGGAAGGCCGCAGCAGAAGGAAGAAGCTCGCCCCTTCTGGCCATCCCCCTCCTCATCGGGGGTATGCTAGTGCCTTTGGCCTTCGGAGCGTTAGCTCTCCTCGCTGGCAAGGCCCTGATCGTGTCCAAGTTGGCCTTGGTGCCCGCCGGCATTATCGGGCTGAAGAAACTCCTGTCTCCCAGCGGCGGTGGGGAGGCGCATGAGGTAGTGGTGTCGTCTGCTGGACACGGAGGCGCGGGATGGAGCAGGTAATACCTGGTTTATTATTGTTGCTAGCACTGGCAAGCTAGATTATGATACGTTATTACTAGGGGGGTAGAATTTGGTATTAAAATCGAAATCAGACGACCATTTGGTGTAGCGGTTGGAACGTTCGGCTATAACATCAAGGGTTCAGGTTCGATCTTCGGGCAGTACAACATTTTCTGTTTGTATTGGTCTGGGTGTTTTCTATGTATAATATGTATGTATTTCCAAAAAATATATAAGTATTTTATCAGTTGTTTAGTACCCGTAATACAAGTTTCACGCCTCACTTGGGGCTAGATGGCGTTGTGAATATGTCAGTGGCTATTTATTTATCTACCGATGGTGGTACTTGGCTCGCAGTAAACCTCAATTCTAGTGAAATCTGATACGAATATTTAACTAGACCTTTTTGTGCTCAAGCTATTATGTTCAAATACACCTCTTTTGATTATGATTCATTATATCTGGAAGATACATGAGCATTTTTATTACTTCTCTTCATTTCAGTAATTTTGAGTGCATGATTTGCTTTGCGTCTTATCCTAATAACTATATATTATTAGGGTACGGTAAGGCCAAAGCGATGATTGTATTGGAAACAACGTTTTGAGAAAATTTATATATATATATGTTTCACTAGCTGATGAATTGGAATGAAAACATCCATTCTCCCTTATAAAATAGTGTTTGTGAATTATTTTGATGTATCAAAGTTAAAATAAAATAATTTGATTTATTCGGGAATTAACTTTATTATTATTTTTTGCATTGAATTTACATTACAACACATCTTTTAATGTGCGACGTTTCTGACTAATAAGTTTCGATCGTATTTCTTTACTTTTTCTCTCTCTTCAACCTATCGTAGTCTACTGCTGGCGAGAGGTCTTCCCCATTTTGCGCCAGATATCTCAAACCTCCGCTTTTCTCAATCAGCCTCCACCAGAGACCTTTCGCAAGTTGTCGGTCCATCGGGCCGGGGATTCCACGTTTCACTTGCCAAGACGCAGCCTTCACTCCAAAATTTATCCTGTATTCTGCTATTAAACAAACGATATAGACACCTTCCGGCATGCAATAATTATGTTAAAGCCCAAATAGCATCCGTTATCTGATTTGAAAATCAATGTTTTTAACATTTCGTATAGACAATGTTTATTCTCTATGTTGTGTCTTCCTTATGCGGATCACGAGTTCAGCACCATTTATTACTAACATTTAATATCGTAAGAAGCTTCATCATAACCATCAGCTCATTATACGTCCCCACGGCCATAAAAAACAGTCTAGCCGAATCAATTATGGTAAAAGGTGAAGCCGCAACTTTGTCGGGAAAGTACTCGCTTGACAACTCTTAAACGATCCGTTTCCGTGGGATTTAAAATTATATGGGATAAAGAAATCAGCTTTAATGTTCCTATTAGCAACTTTGCCATCCAAGATTTCATGTACGCGACATGCTATCAGTCAATCATAATTGCCACCATTTTCTTAATGGATAACATTTTGTAGTTGCTTTCGTAAAGCGTATAGATATTGTTAATAAGCTTTGGCGGCCAGAATTGACATTATTGACATTACATTCGACATCTATTATTACTACATCCATTACGAACAATTCTTGAAATTGCCTAATAACTAAGGGGCTAAGACTAAAACCCAACTTTGATACAATATGGGATATATTACTGCCTATTCGGACAGATTAGATGAGTGATGAGAGCGTGGTCTCATTAAACGTCCCCACCGAGGGGCACGAGCCTACCCGTATAGGGTGCTTAGGCCTTAGTCGTCCATGCTGGCCAGTGCATATTGGACGACTTCACACACAACCTTTGAATCACTTCGCAGGCGTGCATGAAGGTTTCTCACGATGTTTTCCTTCACCGTAAAAGCGTCGGATAATTTCGAAAATTCGAAAACACATTGGTACGTGGCAGGATTTGAACCTCAGCCCTCCCGGTAGGAAGGCGACAGTCCATACCATTAAGCCACCGACGCTCTTTTCCAACAATTGAAGTTATTAATATCACCAACGCCCCTGCGCCGTTATCCGTGACAGCAAGTGCTAGATCTCTTCAACCCGGTAATTTTACAAGCTCATTCCGAAACAGAGAAGTGCAAAACACTCTTTTTTCACGGGATGATCTGGCTTTGCGGTGGTACCCACCTAGACGACTCAGTACCGAGTTCATCATTGCAACCTAGAACGTCACGATCCTTGCAGTTGATATACATCTGCTTCCCATCACTTACCCAGGTTCACCCAGGTTCGGCCTACGCTTCGTTTTCCGTTACGCGAACGCCACTCGAGAACCTTTCCGCCCCAGCGGCCATCGGTTCTACGCACTATGTGCCCTGCCAACTGCCACTTCAACTTACTTATCCTATAGGCTATGTCAGTCACTCTAGTTCTCCTACAGATATCCATTTTTAATTACTATTTTTGTCATATTCCAGGTCGTTGGAGAGCGCGCACGACTTGGCGTACAACGCACACGCCCAATAGACATTAAACACCCACCAATTACATAAACGCGATAAATAAGGGAAAGCCGTCATGTTCTTCCTTACTAAATTATTATACCACAACCTGTAATTATGACATAGCATACTGTTTGAACGGAGAATATATTTTGGTAAATGTATAATAGTCAATAATTGTGAGTTGAATGGGGATATTCAGTGTTTGTATTAGACGATTGTAATGACTAAGGCTTGCACAGATTGCAGAAATTATTTGGGAAGCTGGATGAAACGAAGTTATGATAAAGAACATATTTGCAATGTAGGTTTTCAACAGAATTCGATGTAAGGCTTGTGAATATTGGGAATTAGGTAAGGATCCACAAAGGGCATTTAAGCAGAACGAATTTGTGTTCTGCTTTTCACATGAAAGTGGAGTTCCAGTAGATAAGGCAAATAACTGGTATAATCCGGCCAAAATAACAAAAACATATTTGGGTGAAACAGTATAAGTATTTTACACTGGGTAGTAAGAATCGAATGCAGTATTACAATCCAAGCAAAATCTGAATATGGAAATGGATAACCATTTGAATCGTCTTTTGTTTACATACGATATTGACCCTTAATAGTTTAGCTTAAAGTTGTTATTATTTATTGAAGCATACATTGTATTTTTAAATAACGAAGTGAGTGAATGAATAAGGAATTAAAGAACACAGAATGAGTCGGGAACGAACATCTATTCAATACGTTACCACAATGATCTGCTAAAGACCGTATGCAATGTAATATTTAACCCCTAAACTATTAATTTATTAACAGAGTAAGACCAGCAGTAAATATTTTTTACTTATTTTTAGTATTATTTTGTATAATTAAATATATGTAATTATGTACAATAGGATGAGCCTTTGGAAATTGCTTTAATGTCTATATTATTTATTTATATTATACTACGATATTTTAATTATTTTTTAAATATGAAATATTTATTAAATGTTTTGATGTATATACGTATTAATAGTGTGTACAAAGATGATATGGTATCGTTTGATATTATTTGTATTTAATTAAATATGTATAATATTTTTAATATTTATCTATGAATTAATGACAATAAATGCAAGTATCTATATATGAGTATATATTACATAGTATATATTATAGGAAATGTACATAATGTAAATAAAATATTGCATTTATTTTAATCTTATTTGAAAGTATATAAGTATTTGAACAATTTTATCAAATATTAAAATTATATATTTTTTAATTTATTTTTTGTGTGTAATATATAAATGAATACATATATAAAAATGAGACTGATCTCACTGTCTAAAGTATTCTAAATATATAAAATGGTGCTCATTAATGTAATGTAAATATACATAATAATTTATACATTATATACTTTATTCCTATTTTAATATTATGTTACAGTCAACTTATTAATTTATTAACTTATTTTATAACCCAAGTTATCAATAAACTGTTGGTCACGCGATATTTGTTTTTATTTATGTAACCTTGGTGGGTACAAAGAAGTTACTGACGATTATATATACCTGTGAATCAAATAAAAAAACGCGGTGCACTAGTGTTATGCATCTTTTGATGTAAAGAAGTTAAGGCGTAATATCCTAGGTTCTTTACATGATGACAGGTATTCACTGGGGATAGGAGTGTCATACCAATTCACCATTTAGCCCACATTGAGGGCATAGTCGCCCTCATTTTGCGCCAACCATCCCGGTCCTTCACTTTTCTCAAGCCTTCATCAGCGACCTTTTGAAAGTCATCTGGGTAATTTACACTTACCAAGAGCGGTCTCCATTCCAGAACGTCTGCTACAACAGCCATCGGTTCCGCGACATATGATTTTTTTATGTTATAAGTGTAAAGTACGGTCAGGACGCTCACTTGATGGTAAATGATACGCCTAAACCATGACAAAGCGGCATTGAAGGGGACCAATAACTGTCTGTCTACCACCTCGTGCCCGTAGTATATGACCGCCCCACTGTCACTTCAATTTACTGATTCTGCAAGATATATTGGTAACTTAAGGTCTCTTAACTAAGAGAAACTGTGTACAAAGCTTGCTAACATCGAGGATATATGAGATTGTATAATGATTATACAAGTAGTAATAAACGTCATCACATTGCCATGCTAAGTCCAGACTGGTGACCCCAAAAACGGACTTCACTCTCACTACAGTACGGTGACTGACTGAATTTTCAAAATGATATCAGTATTGCATACCAAAACGGCTGACATAATTCCGCGGGTCGTAGTACGAATTTTTGGCAACAATAGACCTTTTGAATAATGCATGAGTTTGCGTTGTATCCGATTTTAAGTAAGTAACCCACTTGCAGAGTTGTATAACTTAGAATTTTTAATTTAAAGTCTTGACGGTGAATTTTGTTTTGACAAGAAGTCAAGAAGGAATACGCATCATCATCAGCTCATTAAACGTCCCCACCGAGGGGGAAGTGTTTGGGCCTTAGTCGAGTACGCAGTCCCAGTACTGATGAGCCGACTTTTTGCACAACCATTGATTAGAGATTCATGAAATGTAGAATTTAACCTGCGGCAGATATTAGCCTGCTAGTTATTTCTTTACGATGTTTTCCTTCACGTAAGAGCGTCGGATAAATGTACATATTATTATTTCGATAATTTCGAAAGACATTGATACGTGGCGGGATTTGAATCTGCACCCTCCAAATTGGAAGACAATAGTCCATACCAATGAATACGCACCGTTTGTAAATATGTCGTATCAACTGGAAAAGTAATATTAGATTTCGTACTCTACACAATTTATTTGTTTGCTCGCATGGGAGTTAAAACAATAAAAATTACTGTTCTTTCAACCAAAATTCTTCGAAGGTTTGGGAAGTAATTTTAAAAAGGTAACACAGCTGTGACTCCTAATTATAACGTAAGCGCTGTTTCCTTGAGTCATATTATAGATCTTTGTATACAGAAATTAATTTCAAATACAACAATCATATTAAATGCGTGTTTGTTATGTCGGGAGAAATAGGTGATATTTTGGTATCCATTCAGCTGACCTTACACAAGACCTTCCACAGGTTTTCACAGGTGTTAGACAAATGTTGGCTAAATTAAATATTACAAGCATCTTTATAAACTGTATTTAAATCATTAGTTAAATTAATTAAAATACGATCACGAAAAACTAAGTGGCGGGATTTGAACCATCACCTCCAGATCGAAAACCAACAGTCGCACTAATGCAGTGGCGCGCACAAAGATTATGAGTAGGGTATGCAAATTTAGTGACACTAATCGCAAAAACAATAAATTTTTGTCATCATGAGTGCTGTTGATGACAGTTGATCGCCTATGGTTTTGAATCTGTAGAGGAAAATGGGCGAATAAGTGGGAATCATTTAATATGTTGGCGATTTTCCGGGTTGTCTGGTCGCACTGGATATGCATTGCTTATTGGCATATATAGAGTGCACACCACTGCACAAATGAGCCACGGACGCATCATACATAACGCTTACCATATCAACAATAAAATAGTTAACTTTACCAAAGCCCTCCTTCAAAACCTTACAAAGGCCCTCGTTCACAACCTTCGCAATCAATGCACTCACAAGTCATTTGCAATAAAACAAATACATTTGTCCATAACTGTTCATCGTCTGCATCACTTTCGCCCCTGACATCAGCCGTAATCATATTGGAAAACTGAAAGTGACCACAAGTAACTCTCTCATGGTAATAATACACCGCAATATGTCAATAATTATGCTTATAGCATTTATATTATATGCTATGACGTTAACGGTTGTTATGAATGCTTGACGGTTTAGTTGTGAATTGTGTATGTTTGTTTGGGACAATATTTTCTGTCTTTTATGATATAGGACGGTTAGGACGCTCGACGGACGGTAAATGATACGCCCGACACTGACTGAAAGGATTAGGACGCTCACCGGATGGTAAATGATACGCCCGACCTTGACTGAGAGGGATTCCAGGAAAATTAACAACTGATAGACAGCTATCTGGCGCAAAACGGGGAAGACCTATGTCCAGCAGTGGACCAAATAGGTTGAATAGAGACATTCTGCATTAATGCCAAACTGCGCCTGTCACCCGAGTTGTTCGGTCTTTGAACCCGGTAATTTTAACTATAGAGCCCGCACCCCGAAACATAAAGTGCATAACACTCCTATTCCACAGGACGATATCTGGCACTGCGGTGGTACCTTTCTAGAAGATCTAACATACCGAGTACATATATATTACATATATATTGGGTCTTCCAGAAATAGACCAGTAACAGTAATAGCGAGTACTGGCGAGTAACAGTGAGGCAAAACACCGGGACATTTAGAGCAAAAATATATTTAAAAAAGTCTTATTATTGCCCTAAATATCCCAGTTCTCCGCCTCTCTTATCCAGTCTCTTTGAGACTTTGTTGTTTGTCAAATAAATATAATTAGTGTAAAATCATTACCATTTAAACTGACTACCGAAAATACAAGACATTCATGTCCAATGTTTTAACCCAAGCAAATCCCTTTAGCTGGCCTTATACCATCATGCTGCTCATCAAACAGTTTCTATGAAAGTAAGCCATGGATCATTTAGATTACAAACTATTCAATACAAAGTTCTTAGTCAAGAAAAGCACACTCATCTGACATGTAACTTTGAATAGAAAATAAAAAGAATAGAAAGTGCCTTTTCCAGAGAGCAAACTCATGTACCAAACAACGGTATCAGTATGACTGTACAATCCATAGTATGTTTGGTATTACTTGAGAGTTAATTACTGCTTTTGCTTTTTACTGCTTTTTTACCTTTTAACAAGTTAGAACCCATTCCCACTTATCCGATCAGCACTGCTGGACATAGGTCTCCCCCATCTAGCGCCAAATATTCCGGTCCTCCGCTTCTTTCATCCGCCTCCACCAGCGACCTTTCGCAAGTCGTCGGTCTCTCGGGCCGGAAGGAGCCCTACTCTACGCTTGCCAAAGCGATAAGAGGGACGAGCTAAAGCCCTAACCACGTGTTGACTTGCCCAAAGTGTGCTCGTACCTTTCCGCACAAAATTGGCTATGCAAGACACCACAGAGTGGACCAGAGGGCAGGGCAATAGCCTTAGTTTTTTATGCTTATTTTCTGCATAATAATATAACAGTTATTCAGTCGCTGTGGTCGAAATCGGCCAGGTCAACATCATTAGCACTCTAGTAGATACTAAGATAGCAGTGTCAGAGTTTCTTAACAATCTAATGGCCTCATGAGGTCGTGGGTTCAAATCCCGCGAAAAAAATGATATCTAATCGCGTAGAAACACCTTACATAGCCCTCCCCATAAGACGCTGAGGAACCTTGAGCCTATTTAAGTGGCCCTAGAATATAGAAATGGTACAAACTTATTATAATAGCACGTTTCGTAAATTTAATTGCTACAGTGTTTTGTTTTTATTCTAAATCAAACCTAAACACTTGTGAGTGACCGTGCAAATAGCCTAACAAGCGGACCATTAGAATTACTCATCCTTTTTCACAAAAACAAGAACTAAACAGTTATGCAAGGCCAATTTTGCCGGCTGTAAATTTGTTTCTATTGTTTCTTTTTTCAACGGTTCTGTAACTCTTTCTTTTTTGTGTGACGCAACTTTTGTAGGTCAATATCAGCTGTGAGAGGCTTGCAATATTTTCTTTTTACGATACTAGGCTTCCGTTTACAGAATCAAGTCTAGGTTTCGATGTTTTGTAAATCAACGTTTGATGTCACATTACTACTACAGTAACGTTGACGAAGTCGTCATGATTATCAGCCTATAACTGTAATCCACTGCAGAGCACAGGCCTTCTGACACAGCAGCGCTATGGGAATTTAGGTCGTAAATCTCCTCACGGGTTGATTTTGGTGAGGGTTAAAGACTAAAATAATAGCCGGGAATAATGACTTCACGTGCCTGCCAAAGCATGGAGAAAGCCGTGATAATATTAATATTTTTAGGTAACCCATTCGAAGATGGACCATTACTAATTGCTTAAAATGCTCCCTATTGTCATCAGCTCATTAAACATCCCCACCGAGGGGCACGAGCCTTCGCGTAAAAGGTGTAGCCTTAGACGTCCACGCGGGCCCAATGCAGACGCATGCACGACCTTTGAATCACTTCTCAGGCGGTTTGCTTACAATGTTTTCCTTCACCGTAAGAGCATCGGATAACGTACATATAATTTCGATAATGCCAAAACTCATGGTACTCTACTACTACTACATGGTACGTGGTGGGTTTTGAACTGCTCCTTAACAATCTGAAGGCAACAGTCCACAATATTGAGCTACCGACACTCTTACAAATATGCTTATTTAATTTAATTTACACATAGCTGAATTTTGGTTCGTTATTGCGTTTCATATCGTTCAACATAGAGATATTATTTTTCATAATTTGTTTTTCATTTTTAGTAACATAACAAACTAGCGTCATGTTAGTTATTGACGAAATGTCACTAACATAATTAGGGTATCTAAACAAATTAAGACTTATAACCGTTTACGCACTTGACTGATCACTTGTTCAAACTCAGAATTGACGATGTAAATTTATAAATTGACATAACAGATATTTTTTGTTTTGTGAATTTAAGACATTTTGGTACATATGTCGTCACACACTTAGTACGCTAGATATGAGAGAATCGGAGACCAGAGATATCTGCGAAATTGGAGAGACCTATTTTCAGAAGTGGATTTTGTTTATTGAATATAAACAACTCATGCCCCACACTGAAATACAATAAACAAAAAAAAACTTTCTTAAATAATCTGTCACAAATATTTTATAATCGCCAATTGTTATTATCATTATAATTATATTTTTATGACTCTACCAACTACTATCATTATTATATTTTTTTTTACTCTTCTTAAATTTAAACACATTTCTGATTTAACTTCTTTAAATAATTTACGACAGAATAACATTTTATCGGAGCCATTGAATTTAAATGAAAAGTTATGTCACCCGGGAAGACTGTGAAATGGTTAAAAAAAATCTTTGATCTAATTTAAAATCAAAAAGTTCTACTGAAATTCAGAAAGACTTATACGCCCGTACACCATTTCATAATATTGAGACTTCAAAATGAATAGAATGAACTCAAAAGTGTTAAAGAAAATAATTGTTGCACGAAATTGTAATTTCCATAGTGCTTTAAACGAATATTGCCTTTAGACGTTATATAATTATATGACTCATTTAGATCGTTTTCATTCCACTAGGTGATAAGCTCGATACTGATTCATCTAGTATTCCGCAGTGCCAGATATTGTACCGTAAAATGTGTTATAGATTTTTGTTTCGGGGAGTCACAGATGCTCGTGAAATTACTGGATAGAATCAACATCTGTCGCCTCAAGTTACGAGCGCAGGGCAGTGTTGACTGAAAATATTATAGTTATCAATAGTCCTTAGTATAAGGTAACTAGCATCATCACACAAACAAAAACAGCATCGATTACGGGTAGGCACGTGACATGCTGGTTACCCCATTTATTTAATTACGTACAATATATAACATATATTTTACGTAATTATACAATTTGTACAATTTCATGCAACAATTATTTTCTTTAACACTTTTGAGTTCATTCTATTCATTTTGAAGTCGTACAATATATACCATATATTGTACGTAATTATATATATATATATATATATACAAAATAATAAAAATATTCACGGCTTCCGGTGAATGTTGTTAAACTTAATGCACTCGTATTGTTATTTCAATACTTTTTTTCTTCTGCATTTATTTTTTGTAATAACTTTTTTTTATTTGCATACACGCTTTTATATGTCCTAGTTTTCAATCTTTAATTTAAGTAAACTATTGTAAACTCGGTTGAATTTCTGTGTATGCATTACTGTCTAGACATTTGTATAACAAAAACCATCAATATGTAATACTAATGGCAGTAATCTGTTTGTGTACCATAAATAAATAAATAAAATATTACGGTGAAAGTAAACATCGTGAGGAAACCTGTGCATGCGGATCAAGTGCGAAGAATCCGCACTTGGTCCGCGTAGATGACTAAGGCTTATACGGGTATGCTCGTGCCCCTCGGTGGGGTCGTTGAATGAGCTGATGATGACGATTACATAATTTACTTGTACTAAAGATTTTAAGCTGGGACGTATGAAAGTGTGTGTAAAAAATGTAACAGACATAACTTAAATTTGAGGAAAGAAAGTAAAGAAAAAATGAAATTAAAATTTAATGAAACTTATGAGTATGAGCGTCGGTAGCTAAGTGGTGTGGACTGTCGCCTTCCTACCGGGAGGGCTGAGGTTCAAATCCCGACACGTACTAATGTATTTTAGAATTTTCGAAAAATATATGTACGTTATCCGACGCTCTTACGGTGAAGGAAAATATCGTGAGGAAACCTTCATGCACGCCTGCAAAGAGATTCGAAGGTTGTGTGTGAAGTCGTCCAATCCGCACAGGGCCCGCGTGGACGACTAAGGCCTAATCACCCTATACGGGTAGGCTCGTGCCCCTCGGTGGGGACGTTTAATGAGCTGATGATGATGATGAGTAAAACCAGCTTTCACAATGTTTATTTTATTATTCTTGAGCATTCATATAAGATATGCTTAATTTTGATTAAGAGGTACTGCATTTCTCTATTCAACCTATCGCAGTCCACTGCTTTACATAGGTCTCCCCCATTTTGCGCCATATATCCCGGTCCTCCGCTTTTCTCATCCAGCCTCTTCCAGCGACCTTTCGCAAGTCGTCGGTCCAACGGGCCGGAGGGCGTCCTACGCTACACTTGCCGAGACACGGTCTCCACTCCAGAACTCGTCTGCTCCAACGGCCATCGGTTCTGCGACATACGGGACCAGCCCACTACCACTTCAACTTGCTGATCCGGCGAACTATGTCGGTAACTTGTGCTGCATTTGCGAACTAAATATAAGTGAGGTACCTAAATCCCTATTTTAACATGTCATACTCGTATATATTTATATGCATTAAAAAACAAGTGAAACCTCCAGGTTAAAAGTAAAACAATGTCACAAACATCAAATAACAAGAAAAGTGACTATCTTAAAATGTTCTATTACGGTTTATGATCTAAGTAATGCTGTTTACCTTTCTCTTAAGTTGTTTTTTATTTCTAAAATGCATATTAAAAAAGCCCTACTGCAGTGTAGATGGCTGTAATGGTAAATTCATTTTGGAAAATCATCTTTTTTATACCACTTTCTTTGACTTTGTAAAGTTGAGTAAAAACTCAGCATTTTTAACAAAAATAATAGCGTATCAAGTATGAAAATAAATTAGAAGTGAGATAAAGGGGTGTATTTTTTGGAAACCAAGTCAATCTTTCCTGCATAAATGAAACATCGTAAAGGAGAAGACATAGAAATTACACTTATTATAATTATTAAAGACAAAAGACATTAAATAATGTAAAATGAAACTACACGGATGGGAATAATAAATGTCGATAGTCAAAACTCAAAAGGGCCTAATAAATTCTCGTGTTTAAACTTCCAGTTTTATAGTCAAAAAGACCTAATGAATTCTCGTGTTTTGACTTCAAGTTTTAGATTATACAAGATGGCGATAGTTTGATGACAGGGTGTTTTAACGAATGATCATCTGGCAACTTGAAAACAAGAAACTCCCCCAATACTGTAAAGAATAAGGGCAGGCTTTTTTGCAATATTGGATTTCGTACAGATATTACAGCTGGAAACAATGTTGTCTTAATAACATAACCCAGAAAATATTTCAAGAAAAAATAAAACTAAATGTACAAAAACGTGTTTGCTCTGTTACACATTTTAAAAAGTTTTTTTAGTTCAAAATGTAATTGGATTTGGTTGAATAGACTGTTTCATACATCGAATGTTCTGTAATTAAACAATGAATATTATTTTAATAAATTGCAATACATTGAAGAATGTAAGTCAGTTCCGCGCAAAGTGGCGGTCTATCATCTCCGTCTACCCCTTGGAGTTCCAAGACTAAGCGTGAGCTTTACGCGTATTTGTTCATTTAATTATTTAACATAGATAGATATAATATTCTTTATTGTACAATATCGAGACAATTAACAATTTAAGTACATTAACAATAAAACATAAAAAGTACAAAGGCGGCCTTATTGCTAATAAGCAATCTCTTCCAGGTAACCTTACCTTACCAGTTAAGAAGCATTTTAAAACATACTACACCAACTTCAGCTGGAGTTAGATACTTTTTAAAGGAATGCATTTGCAATTTGTGCAAAAACAATATTTACACATGTTTATGTGAAATGTAGGTCAATTTCATACTTGAAACATAATTCTTCAGTATACAGCATAAATGACAATTTAATTTAAAAATATGACAGCTAAAGTACAGACATTTAGCTGATTATATAGCACTTTAACGAAGCAGTAATATTGTGTTAAAGTTGTTTATAAAATTTCTAAAGAACATCAAAGATTGTCTCCCATAGAAATGGAAAGTAAAATATGTCATTATCACTGGCTATAATTCTATTGTTGCGACGTGGGAAGGAAAATTCTGGTTGTATTCTTTGATAACAATCAATAGTTGCCGGACTATCTGTAGGAACATCTTTATACTTTTTGTGGGTAATGGAGACTATCTCGTTGCTATGAACTATTTTGAGTGTAATAATAATATACATTGTTGTGATCTTGAAACTATGTTAATAAAGTTTATGTTTGGTATACTTTGTCTTGTGCAGTTTGCGTGAAATCGTTTGCATTGCTAGTACTTGGAAAATTAACATTAAACTCATAAATTAATATTTAGTTTATTCTGAGGTATTTTAGGTAATTGAACAGAGAATCCACTAATTGGTAATTGGCAACTGTGGCTTTATCATCCGAAGAAAGCATAACACAGCTATCCTGTGACGTACGGCCTATGGAGGAATATATTATACAAGCTTTTGCCCGCGGCTTCGCTCGCATTAAATTCGCGATAACACGGTACTTTCATTTATCACTATACATAAAATTTCCCCTCCCTCCAATTTCAGAATCTTTTATTAGCAAAAAATATGTTATAGTGAGCAAACCTTAAAAGATAGACATATGCTGTCGCAGACTTTTTTGTAGACCTTTAAAAGGAAAACAATACTCTCATACATGACTTTTGTGTAACTTTAACCGTTTACGCAGCGTACGCAGCGGAAGCTCCAAGTATGAAAAAATACCCCCGATTTTGAAACATTTTTCATTACTGCTCCGCTTCTATTACTCGTAGCGTGATGATATATAGCCTATAACCTTCCTCAATAAATAAGCTATCTAACACTGAACGAATTATTCAAATCGAACCAGTAGTTCCTGAGATTAGCGCGTTCAAACAAACAAACAAACTCTTCAGCTTTATATATATATTAGTATAATTTACATTTACGATAATACTATATCAGACTGCAAAGTCCTGAAAGTTATATTTTAAATAAGTTTCATTCCTGCTAATTTACTAACTTTATTACCTATATGACATTAATATAATCATTTAAAAGTTGAGTAAATAAAACACAACTTGAACAATTTTTAAACAAAATATACGCGATACGAAATATAATTTCACCAGTCACATTAAACGTAATTATACATGATAAGAAAACTAAAAAGGAACTCGTTATTGGACCCAATTAAAAGTTGTATCCGTGAAATCTTTTCCCGCACATCAATAAACGGAATTGAAATTCCGATACAAATTTAGGGTAAAAACCGTGTTCGGTTATGCAACCAGCACCTGTAACAAAACTCAACGTTTCCTTTCTGCCGCCAGTCATCTCACAAGTGGTCCATTGATCGACGCACACACGCTCACCGCACACACGCGCACCGTGTGAATGAACCACGAAAACGTGCGTACACGCAACTGCTCGTATTAACACAAAATAATTTCTTCGGTACCAGTTTAATCGTCCATTTTCGGGCGCACTCAGGTCCGGCCGGCCGAGAGTGGGGTGAGAGACTTAAAACAGACTGCCTTTGCTACGTCGCTACACTTTGTGCTAAGCTTTCTGTAGGGGTAGTTACACCGGACGAAATGAGGCGTTACGTAGTTGCCCTACTTTTGGTCGCGTCGGCGCGGGCGATGCCAGCGTTGGACAATGAGGCGAACGATCCAGGATTGGTGGGCAAAGTTTTGGGTGCCGTGAAGGAGTGCGTAGAAGGCGACGTGTCCTTGTGCTTAAAGGTTAGGATTGTGAAGTGATGTGATAAGTGTCAGTGTTATGTGAAATGGAAAATTATTAAGCATGTCTTTTGGTTGCAGGAGAAAGCGTTGAAGTACGCGGAGAGTTTGTCGTCAGCGAGGGAGATGAGTTTGGCTGATGGTGTGACGCTGATCGGAACAGGATCGCCGAGGTCCGCCAGGGCGTTTGAGCCTCTGTCTGACGAGCCTAAGGCCAGAGAAGCACAGGTCGAGTCACGGCTGGTTGACTCTGCTGCTGACTTCTTGGAGAACCATGTCATCCAATTCAGACTGCCATCCACCGCCGTCGAAGGCATGAAGAGGTCCCTTGAAGAAGGTACATATTTATTTTATGAGCTCCTCTGAGGAATCTGATATATATAGGTACGGTTACGTTCACACACCAGTACCCGTGACTAATGAAAATTTAAAATCAAATAACTAACTAGTAAATAATTTGGATTTTATTAGTTAACTAAGCTAGTTGCGTAATAAAATAAAATAACGATATAAAACAAGAATATAAAAAAAATTAGGAATCCAAAGAAATATTGACAAATAGCAAAAAAGAACAATAAATTAATACAAAAGTTAAAGTTAATACTCTTGGTTCAGTCACAATATTTATTTTAGGCGTAAAAAATATATTTCAACGCCGACTTCAAAAATAAATTCAGATTTTTTTGAGGACGCTATTGTTTAACATATTAAGTCCTTGGCAAATTAAGATCTGTCTGATATAAACAAGATAAGTTTCGAACACTTTATTTCTGTGAGTATATGTATATATACATGCATTAAGACAATATTAATATAAGACGTTTCACCGTTCACAATATTTAAAGTCCGTAAATTATGAAGTGTCTAAAGAACCTTAATTCATAACTTTTGTTGTCCTTCCTATGTATTTGTGTTACATAATAACAAAGTGGGGTGGAACTAAAAGATCAAAAGTAAAATCTAGAACAATAATAAAAGAAATAAAGAAAGACAAGAATGCAAACAAATGTTATCTAATGTTGTGTGTAACAAAATAAACAGAACAAACGAGAACACAAAAAGTCAAACATAGTAGTCAAATAGGCAACGGGTTAAATAACTATAATTCAATGTTAAAGAAAGAAAGCAAAATAAAAAATGTGGCCAATTATTAAATGTTGGTCATAATCATTTAATATTTGTGTATCAGACGAAATAATCTCACTTGCTTCAAATTTAGATCAATTTGATCCAAACAACTTTTACTTCTTGTCTGTGTTGAGGTATTATTATATTGAAAAATTGCTCTTGTTAATTTTTTACGTATACTATCATTAGCAGGTTTAAAAAGTGTAACGGAATAATTTTACTATATAATTAATTTCAACACCTACATATAAAAATGATAGTTAAATGGATTATTATTGTAGCCAACATTTATTTCTATTTTATATTTTGTTTAGTATTTTATAGGCTGCATATTATAATTGCAATTGATATATTTTACTGAGATTAAAAATTTTTGTGCCACAAACGTACACATTTTGTAAGATTGGTCTTAATATTTTAGATTATAAGGTAATTTAATATTCGTCCTACAAACATTTAACGGTAAGCCTTATGAGCACTCGCTACAGGTTAAGAATTAAGTAGATTCGTGACACACTGGCTTATTTTATTATCACTTGTTTCTACTTCTCACTGTTTTAAATTTTCACTTGACTGAACGTGCTATGGTTTAGGTGAGTGCCATTTGTACAAGACAATGTAGCGTCACAATGTTTTTATTACATGACATGGACATTTTGTAAAGAAGTTCAATGTAAAAATAAAACAATATAGTTATTCTACTTTAAACAGCTGTATTTGGTGATTACAATTGGTCAATTATGAGGAAATTTTAAATTTGATACCGCGTATTTTTATTGTGAATTGGTGATTGGTCAGGTAAATGATCATAAAATAAGACCAAACTTTTACCGAATAACTTTTGTAGATTTAATCAAAATATAATTAAATAATAATGTACAATAATTTAATCATAAACGAAAACATTGTATAGAAAAGGGCGTAGCTGATGATTAAATTAATATCTGTTTCATAGCTGCAACATAGATGTATTAAGACAAATAATCTTTACATTGAACCCTTTTTTACAAGATTACAAATTAAATTTGTAAGTGTTCTGTGAGTTTAGATTTCATATATTTTTAATGTATTCTCACCACCAGGTGACACACGGTAACGCATCATAATTTACTCGACTAGGTCAGGAAAGTGGCACTTGCATTCCTTCCGTCCATTATACAGGTTCCGTAGTAAGATCCTTGTGTCTTGTTGAACTTTCTTGGCGAAACCAGTTCCCGGTGAGGCCAGACCAGTCATCGTGAAATCGAGCCATAACAAGCCACTCCTTGTATCTTCTTGAAGAAAGTTGTATTGCCTTTCCAATGATTTTGATATCACTCTGTCCATTTTTGCAGTTGTGGCATTTACACCATTAGATCTTAATTTCGATTTAGTTTTAAACAATTGAAAGATAATTGTTTCGATTCTTTTTTGTAATAAGTTTAATATTTCGATGGAAGGCAATGCTATAACAGTGCACTAGTTTGAATCATGAAGAATTGATTTCAAATTCGATTAGCCCTTATCGGTGCTAAAGTATATTTTGTGTCTTGCCAATTTTATTCGCGAAGCTTAATAATTAGAACACCCGGAAAATAACGAGATCGGAGTCTGATCTTAATAATAGAGGAAATACTAGTTTATGAGACCGTACAAATAAAAACTCCTGTACAATTAAACGGCACACATGATACTCACATGGGGAGTGAGGTTACTAGTGTTGAGTTTTTAAGTGAAGGAATGCATTTTACTCATGTGCCATTTAAATAAAACTGAGATGAAAAATGATTCTTTAGTAATTTTGTTAACCGGGAAATAGTATTTTCGAATAAATCAAAAACACACTTAGTCTTAAATTTGATATAATAAAATCGTAATAACTAATAGTAATGTCTAGACAACTTTGCAGTAACAAATATGACCAGGATCAATAAATATGGGTTCCTTGCATAAATAATGTAACATTATTTATGCAAGGAACCCATATTTACCCCCCATATATACAGGTATAGGTACTATATTTTTTGTGTTTTCCAGCGCGTGGCAAAAAGAAGAAGATCAAGCAGCTCTTGCCCCTCCTCGCCATTGCTAAGCTGAAGATCACCGCGCTTATCCCTCTGTTCCTTGGTATCATTGCATTCGCTGCCGCCAAGGCTGTTCTCCTTGCCAAGGTTTCCCTGCTCGTTGCCGGTATCATTGCCTTGAAGAAACTCTTAGCCAGCAAACACCACGAGACAAGCTACGAAGTTGTTGCCCACCCTCATCACGAGGAACACTATGCCAGCAGCGGTCACGGATGGGGCAGGTCTATTGATGATGCTCAAAACTTAGCATACGCCGGCCACATCAAGTCTGACTAATTATATAAACGGGGTCCCTCAAGGGACAATCACAAGACCCAAACTATTTAATGTATAAAATAGTCACAATAATCCGTAAATTTTCGAATGTGTATACTTACTGAGTTTATTTATTATTTATTTTTAGGTTTAAGGTGTAATTTATTGAACATTTGTAAAACGACGTCCCTTTGTAAGGGGCGAATATTTTGAGATACCTTGTTGTTGTTTTCAAAAATGGTTCTAAGTTTGTATGATCTTTCTTATATATCATACATTTAGCACATTTACTATATTAGTATATTTCTCACACCCTATACGGTATCCGTATTTGTGTATTTTGTTTTACAAACTTCTTAGTCTTTACTTATTATGGTGTGTAAGCTTTATAAGTATTTTATAGCTTATCTCTAGTCCCTTTATTCTTAAGTCCCCTTATTATAAATATGTTAATTTTCATTTGTTTCTTATCATAATTATCTAATTTTATTTTATGTATCATCAATTTATTAAAATTATCATATTCGTCATATTATTTCACTTGTTATGTGCATGCTATAATTATTTATTTAATAAAAAAATCAATAAAATATAAAGCTCACGCCTTAGTCCTAAGGGAGTAGGCAGAGATGATGAATCTCCACTTTGTGCGGTCCTGACATACTTCTTTAGCTTAATTCACATCCATTAAACTTTTCATACAAACTCTTTATATTTATATAACTCATATGTATTACGTTTTAACTCGCACAACTATTGTAAATGTATGTATTGTGATAAAATAAAATATATGTATTTGTATGTACATATTACTAGTAATGTAAGTATTTTATGTATATAAATATTTATATTGAATAATATGTATTTATGTATAGTATATTTTCATTAAAATATGCAAATCGTACAAATAAAGAACTGAAACATTGAAAAATGTGTTTGATTATCGACTTTCAATATGTACCATATTTTTCGGGTATATCCCTATCTATTTTTTGTTATGTGCTTTATGCGAATTCAAAAATCTTTTAAAAAATCTAGACCCAGCCGATACGCAGCTTATTTGGCTTAGGAATATGAATATGAAATTTGTTACGTCGATTTCAAAATGCTAATTCGGTCACAGATATTAGTCACAGTAAACTTATGCATACTTGCTAACGGTGTCTTACATAACATATATTATTTGTTTGAACGCACTAGTCTCGGGAACTAATGGTCCGATTTGTAAAATTATTTTAGTGTTAGGTATACCTCACAGCGTGACCTAAGTTATAACATACTTTCGATCAATGATGTAAAAAAGTATAGATTTGTGATATGCTCACAAAACAATCGAAAAAAGTGTTCCGAATGCAGTGAATATGGAACTCTTTACGAGTACAAATTATATAATTTATTCGTTTGTCATTTGTTTGCCGGTTTGGTGGCAAAATGAAAATAGTCTCTGTGACCTTATCATGAACAACAGTTGCATTGATTACTCATGATTTTCTATGTCATATAAGTCAACAAAAAAAAATACGATAGGCTACAATTAGCCTTTCACGATGAAGTCCTGCGTCGTGTCACTGTTTACAACTAATTACATAGTTTTAGACGCGGTCGTACTAATTGTATCGAGGATGTGTGTGTGGGACGGCCTTCTACGGTAACGACAGGACATAACATCAATGTTGCGGCGTATATGACTGACGAAAGTGTGATCTATTAACAGATCCGAGCACGCTTAGGGATTGGTATGGGTCAAGTGCACGAAACCCTCCGTGCACATTTGGCGGTCAGGAAACTTTGTGCCCCGTGGATACCTCATAATTTGCCTGTATCTCAAAAACTCCGATGTGTTGATTGGTGTCCTAAAATGCATGAACTATTTAACTTGTTCACTGCTTCCAATACAATAGAAAATCTATAGCCGTTGTCGTATATATTCGTCAGCGGCAGTTAAAGGGTTTATGGAGATGGCTCAAATGTTGTGTAAACATAGTAATGGCAGACGAAAGCTTATTTAATGTGATGATCCCGAAACTAACAGACAGCGCAGTATACTTTTTTTAAATTGGAGATTCCTGCATTGGATTCTGCCTATTCTGGGGGAACGAGCAATTATATTAGATTCCTACTGTAGTCAGTAGTATAATTATTGCTCGTATTGGTTTGACCACCCTAAGTATTAGTTTGTAATATGGTCACTAAAACAACGGTCAAACATACTTATATACTTTTTTTGTTAATACATATTATTCAAAGAAACACCTAGACCAATACAAACAGACATCATACACACAAATTTTTGTACTCTCCGGTTCCGGCGGTCTGGCTCCGGCGTTCCCACGCGAGCTTTTCGTTGCATATGGTTTTAGCTCACCACCGAAGCTTCGGCTTACTGGCCGAATCAGCCGTCCAGCCTCAGCCGCGGCGGCGAACTTTAAAAGCACCTGCTCCTCAGCTCACGGGCTACCTCGACCCTCCGCGCCTGCGCGGGCTTAAATTGCACTCTAGGGGTATGGCTCACACAAAACTGCGTGGAGGCGGTTTTGCAACGACTCGTTTTTTGATTCAGTTTTCTTAATACCAATTTTTTATAGCAATAGCAACGCCTAATAAAATTATCGCCTATGAAATTATGCCATGTGCATAGTATGCCAAGTAATCGTCGCACTAAATAAACGTTATGCTCAACGAAATGATGCTTAATAAAATTCTGCTATTTTAAGAGTAATCATCATCATCGTCTCATTAAACCTCCCCACCGAGGGGCACGAGCCTACCCGCTAGTGCCCTTCGGGCGTGATTAGGTCTAGTCGTCCACGCGGGCCCGGTGCGGGTTGGACGACTTCACGCACAACCTTTGAATTTCTTCGCAGGCCCGCGCAGGTTTCCTCACAATGTTTTCCTTCACCGTAAGCGCGTCGGATAAATTAAATAATTGTTGTGCCCCGTGGTATAAAATACTCTCCTGATAGATAACCAGAACAAACAAACAGAGAGTTTTTTTTGTAATTGTCAGACGGATGTACCGTTTATTATAAAATTTATATGCATATGCATGAAGAAAAATGGTTATTTTAATGTTACAGACACTCCAATTTTATTTGTATGTATTCCGATCTGGAGGGTACAGTTTCAAATCCCGCCACGTACTAATGTTTTTTCGAATTTTCAAAACTATAATTATGTACGTTTATTCGAAGCTCTTATGGTGAAGGAACAGATCTTGAGGAAACCTGCGCGCGCTTACGAATAAATTCAATGGATGTGCGTAAATCGCAAAAATGCGGACGACTAAGGCCTATATACTTTGTCGGTAGGCTCGTGCCCATTGGCGGAGATATATAATGAGCGGTGATGTATAGTTTTTCGTGTAACTTTTGTTCACACACACACACACATTAAATACTTACTTATGACGTCACATTAAATGGCATAGGCCTTCCAGCATTGCAGAGCTACGGGGAAGATGGTTACCATGACTATGCATGTTTTAGTAAAAACATTATTAAAATGATCTAAGTCGCAAATATAATCTGTTTTGCAAGGTTATCTAGCGGCAAACACATGCTTTGATTGTATTTCAGCTTTCAAGTTCAAGTGCAAGCAGCTTAAGCACATTACGGTGAAAGTGCGTAGCGGCATCGATAGATGGCGTGTTGTTACGGGTTTTGCTTAAAGAAATAAATAGCAATCAGACAGATGCGGGGGGCTACCGCAACCTCTTAAAACAGTATTGTTATAATGATACGTCAGTATTTTTGTACCAGAAAAGACGAAGTTATATCATTGTAACACTGTTTTAAGAGATGGTGGTAACCCCCCTGTTGTAGATTCCACTTTACTGGTATCTAGTAAGTAACAAGGCATTCCTTTGGCATTGTGTCAGCCATGGTGATCATGGGATAATAAGGGCTTGAATGATGATGATGATTACTCAATCAATAATAATGTGTACGGAACTTAAAATGTAATCAGAAAACATCGTACATTACGGCAGGTGGCAATTTTCCCTTAAAATACATAAGCGTTCCCTTAAAAAGAACTATAATCAATTTATTCAACCCGGAACAAAGCAAGGTGTATGTCCAAAGTATTTTGGTAAGTGCTTAAATAACCTATAAGACATCATAACTTCTCAGTGTATTAACAATCTTTTGTTACATACTCGGTACTAAATAAAGTCTTGTTAGTAATTTGATGATATTTTCTTATATGCGCACAGTATATCAAATTAAGAAAATGCATGGCAAAAGTACAAAGTAAAATAACATTTATATAATATCTTCCAACAAAACTAAATCGTAGTCTTAAGTGATTGATTCAAACAAAATGCCTTTACATATAATACTATACATAATTTATGGGTAACCAGATATCAAAGTCATGTTCAATGACTATTTCATGCCACAACTGGTATCCATATCGAGGTATTGCAAAAATATGTTTACTTGCACTTGGCTGGCATAATTTCAAGAAGAATCCCACCAAACATATTTCATCTAAAATGTTGCCCAGACGACCACATGAGGTGTGTGCTGTTAAAAGATATCAGATCTAATATAGAGCCAAGTTTCTGAATCTACACGACCCTTTATTCAACATTTTTTTTTATATCAGTTAATATGTACTGCTTCGCCGTTTCGCTACCGCCGTGAAGGTCATGCGAATATTTAGTTTCTGATCTTATTTAAGTAACTAAGACCTATTGACTGATATATAGAATTAATTTTAGTAGGGGTCGGTAGAGTCAGGCCGTGTAGATGCAGTAGCTTGGGTCTACACGAGATCTGGTTTTTTCACTGGCACTAGGCAATCTTTTAGGGGTTTATTTTTTTCTAATGGTACTTATTAGTAGGTTTTTTAGTTACTGTCAACAGTCCCGTGTGAACTTTCATGTCCTTACTCATAGAATTGGTGAGTCTTATATGAAATTCCACATAGGAGATGAGGGAAGAAAATCATTAGTTTGTGATTTTTTGTTGGTTGTATACTGTACAAAATAACAGCTTTCTAGCACTACAGGAAGTAGCCAATCATTTTGATGATCATCATGTATCAATCAGACTTTGTATTTTCAATATCAATAATCTCAAGTATTAGAACTATTTGATTAAGACTGTTTGTTTAGTTAGTTTATTATCAACGTTATATTCTGAGAATATAAACCATCTGGTAAATCAAAAACCAACTCTATGAGAGTTCAAAAAACGACGAAACACTTCGAGAAAAGGTAGGTAGTGCCCTTGCGCTTCGCTCGATTCGTCTTGTCTGGGCACTACTGTGCCCCCAGATTAAGTTGAGCTGGGTGGCATTCGACATGTTACGTTAGATCTTCATATCAATGATCAGTATAAATATTAATATGTATACCGGATTCAAATCATTTGGTATGCATATTCAAATAAAAAGTAAATAAGGACTTTAAAAAAATATTGAACACATATTTTTTAAGTCTTCCATCCATTTCAAGGACAATAATGCATTGTTGTATATTGCAAACAGATCAAAAACACGACAAAACTCCAACAAAGACCTGTTTCGTAGTAAGATAATGTATCTGTTACTAACCCACTGATAGAAAATGAACCAAACAATAGACGGTTGATGACACAATCTCAGCGATAGCGTGTCATACAACTTTCTTTACGAGACTTGTATTGGTTAAACGTAACGCTTAGTCATTCGTTTGAATATATATCTATCAATCAACTATCGACCAGCCTGTAGTGTTCCATTACAGTATACAGGCCTTAATACACAGTATCAATACGGGTAGATTTTCTCGTAACTAGCCACTCAGGCCGCATACGGGTTGGTAGGTGTTAACAAATACCATTCTAAGGTAGTCGGGATCTACTGCTCAGCAGCACCTTTCGAAGCATGAAGAGACTCAATTAATTACTCTTTTGACACCAATGATCGATCACCAACAATTGCGAACTTTAGTATATTTATTTTAACTGTGATAACATGAAGGATGTCAACAGGCCACGATACATGCTATGCCTCCTAGCTCAAACTCAACTTGCTCATCTCTTTTTCAAAAAGCAATAATCCTAGTAAAATATTAACTTCTACCTCCATGGTCTAGTGGTGCGTGCGTAGTTAGGACATTGCGGGCTATTTTTTATAACTGAAGATGATTCCTGTATCGTGACAACCCAAGGTCAACCCTATACAGTTTTTAACTTTAAGTTAAATTTGTGTCGTACTCCAAAACTAACACTGCCTATAAATCATGTTCTTAACGAGTATTCACTGCGGACGTTATAGCTGTAACCTCATGTCTTGACTCCACGACGTTCGAAATTCTCGGATAGCAAGCATGACTCACTTTTTTATTGTTGACAAATATATATCTAAATAAATAGAACGACCTGGCGGCCTTAAAAAAAGAGCGTATTCCCTGTTGAAAGGCCGGCAACGCATTTCAGTGCCCTCTGATATTGCAAATGTACAAGGGCGCCGGTGTTATTTACCATCGGATGAGCCGTTTGCCCGCTAAAGCATAAAAAAAAAATATTTGCAAGTAACAACGTATTTTTTTATTATCTATAAAAACAATTGTCTTCCAAGCGGGAGTCTCAAAAATGACGTGACGGGCTGAAGAGAACTTTCTTTGTCTACCTCATAGGCGTGCCGGATCTCCTAAGCCTACATATCACAACACAATGGTTCACTCATAGAAACATTGTCGTTTTACGATCTGTGTGAACACGCGAAAGTTCGGGGTGCATATGGGAGATGAGTGTGAATTTTGAATGTAATTTGGTCATTAAGTGTTTGATGTGCGAAGAGAATGTTCGTGGGAAACTAATGAGGTGAGTTTTCTTGCGTTAAGGAGGCTGATATTCAAGGGGTTATTTTATATCTGGTACACTCCGGGGACGTGAATTGGTGTTAAATGTTAGGAAAGAGGAATAATGTGTTCCAACGAACTGTTCAATCTGATACCTGCTGCTGAATTTCATCATCGGACTACCCGCCACAAGATGAAATTCCATCCTCATCATCTTGATGGTTGGCGTTCGACTACAGTTCGATTCATGCGTAATTTTCTTCCACGTACTGTACTTATATGGAACGATCTTCCAGCAGCGGTATTTCCTGACAAATATGACATGGCTAATTTTAAGAAAAGAGCATATTCCTATCTAAAAGGCAAGCAACGCACCGGTGGCACTTCTGGTGTCACCGTTGTCCCTGGGCGGAGATGAACACTTTCCATCAGGTGTCTCTCTTGCTCGTTTGCTCCCTATATCATAAAAAAAAAAAAAAATATTTAGTAAAATATCAATAACATCATCAATATGGCGGGGGAAATAAAAATCACCAATTTACACAGCGGCATCTAGCCCGAAACTAAGCAATAGCCTGTAATATGAAAACTAAACAACGAATAAACTTACTTCATCAACAAACATACATCAGACATATTCATGCGAACAAATGTTTCTCAAGCTCGAGGACCGAACCCGGAACCCTTGGTGTGATAGCCGACGTCTTAACCATTACACCATTCATGAGTTATCGAATGTTAAATTCAAAGTAAGCATTAGTGAACTGATCTTCCCTGGGCGGTCTGGAAAATTATGAATAGACTGCGGGCAGATGTTTGCCGGTGCCGTGAAAATCGGGTAAGATGGGGATATTACAGAAGCAGTTTGTACGACTGTGGTACTCGGTTTCAAGGACCTCTGGATGGCTAATGAAATGGTGATTAAAGTGGCCCAATATTGGTCGCAATACCATATTTAACTTGTGAAGCCATATCGAATCGATACGAAGAAGAAGAAGTGAACTGTTCGCCTAAAACTATGTTCGCAATTTTCTTAATAGAATCGCATGCGAACGATTGACAAGTCTAAGCACCCAACAACTTTGTCGGCAGATGACCCGACTGTTATCTAACGCAGCACATAACCGACCGCAACCGAGTGCCAGTCTGAATACAGAATGAGTTGGCTCGGAAATCGGAGAATTGGGTAATAAATGCTCGAATTAGGTAACTGTACGGATGTGTGCGATGTCGCAACTTTGATTAACGACTTTTGACGTATTGTCGGAGAAAAGTGGGAAGTTGTAATTCGTTTTTATGATTTAAATTGAGTAATGACTATGTAGGACTTTATTGAGGTTTTTTAAAAACAATTAATGGTACTAATCTATTAAAATGTCTATACTAATTTCAAACGAGACAACTTTAAAGGCAGCCTTACGTATAGCCATAAATACAACAAAAACCGTGATTGTATTGAACCAAAGCATTAAAGTAAAAATTTTAATAAACAAAAGAAACAGATCACTGACAACAGACAACAATATGTGGATCGCATAGCCTAAATGTCTATTCGATTTGGTAAAATATACCACAGCCTGGGGTGGTTAGTTTGTAAAATGGAAGGCGTATGCTTCAACCCTTTCCATTTATCTGTACAATATGTATGTATGTAGGCACTTTGAGAAAGCAATTCAATTCACATGTCAACCACGATCCTTAGTTAACTAACAAATTGTCTAAAGAAAGTAAGAAGGTAAACAAACGGACGTAATGGGTACGTCTCATAAATCATTTACTTGAATGTTCTTTGAGGCAGAAGCACAACCAAGTTATGCGACTATGACTTTTCTCAATCTGTTTTCTATATATTTTCTCTCTTTTTTCAACGTATCACAACACTGTTCGTCATACATTTACCACGTTTTGCACCAGATATTTTTTTAAATCTTTATTCAAAAAAGTTTGCCTAAGAAAGTCATATTAGTCCTATCGGTAGTAAATCGTCGTATTTACTCAAAAATTCATCTCCTCGGGCCATCTGATTATCGAGGTTCACTCTCCTTCTCTCTGTGACCGGTCCCTGACCAGTATACTCCCATTTTAAGCCGTTGTTACGGGGAGTGCTCTTTGTTACTTCAGTTCTCTAACTAATTACATGATTTTAAACTTACACATAAACGCGCTTCTCTAACATGACAACTGCAAAAGACAAAAAATAACTTCTATATGAATAAGCTTTTACCACAAAAAGTGAACATGCCAACATTTTATTGAACTACAGGGCTGTCACATAATGAAGTGCTTTTGCCACCATTTCTTCACTTCAATTTACGTATTTGTTCACTGCCTCTCCAACTTCAAAGTCAAAGTCATAATTCATTAATTCAGATTAGGCTTACAAAAAGCACTTATGAACGTCAAAAAGAATACAAAAAATACATTCAAAATACCAAAGACAATCCTGAGGCTTAATTAGTAACTTACGTTGTACCTATTGACACATATTATTTATGTTATACACATAATATATTGTAAGTAAATGACTCAAGATTTCATGTTTTGAAACTTTGTATGCACGTTTTATATATATTTATATATGATAGCATTGAAAAAATAAGCGGTTCAATAAGAGGATTGTAAAATATTTGTATTCATATTTTCTGGGTTCGCTATATAACTTATGAAGCTAGGAAATAGAAGAAAAGAAACCCATAGAAATGCTTGGGCAAGAATCTTTCTTATCCAATCAATAAAGTGATAAGGTATTACTTATTTTCATATCTTGAATCATTTCCATTGTATTTGTTTGTTCTCGAGTACAATTCGATCACTATTGTTAAAATGGATAGATCGATATAATCTGTTATAACTTTTCGTGCATCGATCAATAACCATATTTTAATCATGATTTTAGTGAAGGATTTGATAGTTAGCAATGCTATGGCTATGAATCAATGATTATGGACTCCAATGTGGATATAAATTAATATTATAACTTTGCGTGCTAGCTTAACAACCGCGACCTATGGCCCGAAAAAAATACCTTTAATAGTTTTTACCGCTAAACCTAAAAGTGGTAAATAAAAAACCTCATAGTTTAAAATCATGTACCGGGACCTGTTGCTGGTAATATTTGTTTAAAACTTATAAGTATCAGCTAAGTTGGATTTTACAATTGCTTTTCTTTAATTTTATATCTTGATGCGTATTATCACAGATAATATCATGAATACAAAAAATATGTATGTTTATTGACAGTATTTATTAGGTACCAATATAGAATAATCTCCGGGTGGCACATGAAGGTATAAACCTCTTTTGGTCTTATGTGTTGAAGCAGGCCTAGTCTAGCATTGGAATCTATATATTTTATTAGTAGTAAATCCATAGTTATAAGTTTTTAATCAAATCGTAAATTTAAAATTTTTAATCAATTCTAAAAGTTTAAGACAATATTGTACCCCCTTAGCATTACTGAAGAAAGGCGTTTGTAATGTTTGTAAAAGCTTGAAGGATTTACTGAAAGTGCTTTACTTACTCGTACAACATTCAATACTACGAAGTTCCATCATGAATGAAAGGATTAACATAACTCGACCGTTTCTCAGTGAAAACTATTGAATTTTACATTCTGAGGATGACCAGGAGTTATATACTGATTTGTACTTGGCACTTACTGTGCACTTAGTTTCTAAGTTCCTTGTAAGGACTCCTTTTTGCGACTATAAGCTTTGTGTTTCCATTGTTAAGATCCTATTTTGTTTGAGCACGATCCTACTGCATATTCACAATGAACTCTCACCGATTTGAATGTCATTGTTAGTTCGTGTCAATTCTTCTATTGGACAATCATTTAGTACTATGTATAAGTACATTAGTGTAGTCAACATTGATTAATAGTGTGTATTATTGCTTCTTAAAACAAAAGAGACTCTATTAAAAGTGTTATACGAGTGGAATTGGAGACTAAAGATCAGTCAGCACGTACTTGGAAAAATAGTTTTATGGAATGATAATTTGTGAACTCTCCATTGCCTGGGTCTTCCATTACCTGTAAGTTCTAAATCGTTTCAAATGAATAATCCTGGCATCAGTAATCAGGCAGGATTAAGGTAGAAAAAAAGCGAGTTTTTTCTTAAACAGGCTGTTTTTATTATAGTGAAGGTAAATTAGAATTGATTTTATCAAACATCACTTAGTTTCGTTATTTTGAACAAACGGACCTTGAGTCATGACTTGCCCATTGCATTGTTAGGTATCATGAATACATGTCAAGTGTAGAACTCGTATGTAACACCTCATTTAGATCGATTATGCCGTTAACCATCTAACGTATTTTAACGTTTCTATTAATTATCGACTTTAGTTCAAGCTTAAAAAACGATACCATCAAATATTTTCCAATGAAGGGAAAAAGCCACACAAAACGATTTCCATTTTCGTTAATTGGAAACTTTTGTCTAGATATATCTTTTACATATATTTGATTACAAGCCCATCGAAAGGAAATTATCTAAAATTTAACGCTAAATAAAATATATCGCAACTGCACTATTTATTAATGATAACAATAGTATATTTACTTATATATATATATATATATATATATATATTTCACATTGTTTTCTTTTTAGATTTAACAATATAAAAATTACTGCAAAATTCAAATAATTATTAACAAGAATTTCAGCATGCTGTTAACAGTTGTTTTATCGGACAAATGTAGATTGTTAATTTAGAGTCTATTTTGTCTTTTGAATGATCACAGCGCCTACTTTTGGATAACTGATGTCATAGACATGCTATAGACTACATACACCAACAAATGACATGATCCTGTTTCTTGCTAGATTTCATTCAAAGGGTCATAAGTACGGAATCTATTGAAAACACTTGCTCATTGAGGAATAGTTGGAACGAGAAAATAACATTGTTATGGTATTACATCAGTATGTACTGTCAAAAAGACAACGTCACCAAATAAAATGCAGTTATGAAACCCAACGGTAATTTCTTATAACATAATTCCGCACTTTATATGCAGCAAAGCTGTACCCCGGCACTATGTACACATTACTTTAAAACTTTCGCTCGCTTTAATGCCTTCAAATAGTTTTAAATCTAATAAGAGGGGAATACAAATTGTCAATAAAATATATAGGAAATCCGTTGCAGGAGCAACGGACGAAATATTATCGGTTTTAGAAAGTTTGCGAAAACTTCGTCACACCGCATTCTTGTTACGTCGAATCCGTCATTTTGGGCGTCCGGATATAAAGTGGGTGGGCCACGTGCTTTAAATTCCTATGCGTGAATTTCATAATTTTGCAAAAATATGACTCGGTATACATACATTTTTGTTTAAATTTACTTAAGTTCTTAATTATGATCTCTAAATGCTACTGTAACGATAAAGTACATTGTGTTGTTCATTAAAATATATGCAGTTTCAATATAAGTACAAAAGAAAATATCAGGTTTATAGAAACATGTATTAGAATGTGCATAAATGTTACATTGAGCTCATAAAAATTTTTAGCAGACAATAGAAATAATACATTTATGAATTTCAAACATTGTAGGGAATGACATAATATTTTTCTTGAATATATTAGAATAAAATACATGTTTGTTCCTAGATATAAGTTTATCATATTATATAATAATATAATACTATTGATTCACTTCAAAATTAATTATCTAGTTGTACGAGAAAGCAAAATGTAGGTAACTATATTGATCAAACCGATCGTTACGAGATTCTAATTCTCATAGTTTAAAACGTTAAGAAAGCTGCACTTTAAATTAATTGTGTGAATTGCTAATTGAGAGTTTGGGAATCATCATAGGACATTAATCGAGAAATTATTGAGCCTACACTTATAATTTTCAGCTTCATAATTATCTCGATACCAATATCTTTTTTTATCATGAGAGACATAACGCAGTGTACATTTTATAATTGGTGAGGTAAAATACCTGAACCTGAAATAAAACAGAATAACATCTGAAAAACACTTCTTTTTAATAATGTATTTATTTTAAAAATCATTTTCATATACTTTGTTTGTAGAAAGGGAAATTCCAATATTATTTCAACGTTTACTCGTACTCAAAAAACCAGTTGGCAAAATTAGGCGTCTCTCAAACAAGGCACAGATCGCAAACATTTTGAGGCACGTTGAAAAATCTAAAGAATCCACCGTCCCCAAAACCTGTCGTCCTAACACACTTTATATTCATTATAATCATATAACGACGTGCTAATACGTAGGCCTAAAGTTTGAGTATTTGTGTTTCGTCACTGCGCTTGTCGTGACATATGAAAATCGGAGAGAGGGGGACACGAAATAAAACTGAGCGTCTTACAGGCATCTTCAACAATTGGTCTTTAACAACCAACATGAAAGTTTACGTGGTTGTACTCAGTGTGTTGGCAGCCGCAACGGCTTTGCCTATGGCAAAGGAAGATGGTGCCATGGAGAAGTTCATCTCGACCCTAAGGGATTGCGTGGAAACCGACACCATGCTGTGCTTGAAGGTGTGTGCAGTGAAGTGAAGTGTTGTGAAGTGATTAAGTGTTATGTTAGATTTTAAGAATTAGGAAGTGATTTATGGAAATCCTTATTTCTGAAAGATAAATCCTTTTGTTTTGGACTTTATAACGTTTATAAAATAATGCAGAAAAGTGAAATTGATTTTGAGGTTTTTTCCAAAGTGAAAGGATCGTAATTGTATATAATCTGTATTTAGTTAGTCAATCACAAAGGTGAAACGGTCGCGGGTTCGAATCCCAGCGATTATTATAGCTAAAGTGGCACATGATAATTATTTTATTAGTGTTATGGAATGAGACTGTCAATGAGTACTAAGGGGTACTACAATTTTAAATAAGTTAATGGGGACATAAATAATTCTATTGCGGATATAATAAATTATTTTTATTACAATAAGGATTTACTAGATAATCAGTACACATTATTAAATTTTAGATTTTGGATGAAATTTTTGATAATAGACTCGAACATCAATCATTGATAGCATCGCTTTGTAAATCTAAGCCAAAATTTACATATTATTACAACATCTTTATATTATCACATATAACTTGTTTAATGCTGCATAACATTGGACTGCATAACTACAAGAAACTTAACAGCACTTTTTTATATGTACAGGAAAAAGCAATGAAGTACACGGAAAACCTCGCAATGTCGAAGGAGCTAAGCGTATTCGACGGAGTGACTTTCTCCAGGACAGGCAGTCCCCGATCAGCCAGGAGTTACGAGCCTCTGCCCGAAGATCCTAAAGCGAGGGAGGTCCAAGTTGAAGACAGGATCTTAGACAATGTTGTCGACTTTCTTGACAACCATGTGCTGCAGCTGAGAATGCCCAAGTTCTTGGAAGACGATAACTCTGTCGATGATGTTGAAGGTATGCTAAAACTTATTTCTTCAAAATGAAATCTTAAAGAATACAATTGTGGCAGATAACCCGTATCGACTGGAATATACTAACTTAAATACTATTGAACTTGTATCTGGATTTGTTATATTTTTGACTAGTTTGTAGCTCATTCGATATAAATTAGGTCAATAGTTTTTGGGTTCGATCAGATGCTTAGTGAACTCGATACTATTTTTTTTCGTGGTTCTTAATTTTATTAATCAATGTAAAAATCTTAACATTGATGATCTTTATATGAATACATAAGGATCAACATGAATGTCTAAGCTTAATGCTTTATTATCATTTACCTACTGAGGTGAACAATTTACTTATTTTCAAATATTCAAGCTAAATAAATTATTCTATAAAAAAAGTTCATTCTTTCTCATAGATATATCTGTCAGATAATAAAGAATAAAAGTCAATCTACCAAAAGATGCAATCTATTCGGCCTATTTAATCTTAATAAGATGATCATTATACCTGTCTCTCAGAATATCAAATATACCCCAATTATACTAACCCACTGAGTACTCAACAATTAACACATTAAGTTAGATTGTTTTTGTAACGGTGAGAGTTTATTAATCTTGTTCACACGATTGTGGCCCGACTTTTCATGCCGGTAAAAAAACGGCGTGGTAAGGTCATAAAGACAGTTATACATTGGCGGAAATAGAAATAAAGTCGCTTTACACGCATTGAATTATTACATTAAGTGCATATGACCCAGACGATATAACTTTCTTTCTGGACAGTGTGACAAATTTGTTTGAGATTGTTATTTTGAGGGCAAACTGAAAAAGCTTAATCTCAAAAAAAAATCTTGAAAAAGTTAAACTGTTGATCCGCAGCAGCAAAATATTTATTAATATTTGCCGCAACACATTTCTGAATGTGGTTTGAAAATTAGCAATTTATATACTCAAGAGACAAAAAAATGATAACGATTCGAGAAAGGAGACACCAAAATACTGCAGAAATGTTATGAGAAAAAAAATACTTTGACGCTTTGCAGAATGCAAATCGTTTAAACCCAGTGCAACATTTACCGCAAAGTGAAAATTCGAAAAGCTTGCTGACCGCCGACATTACTTGGATATTTATTGTTGTTTCTGTAATATGTGGCAGTTTCAGTAATGCATGCATGAATGACCATTATAACGTTGTTTTACGATGTTTTATTTTTATCAGATTATTATTTATATGAGAAATACAGCTTAGTTTATAATTACGTGCCTATTATACAAAGCATATCCTTACTTATATATGGATATGCTTTGTATGTATGTATGTGGATGTTCTGGAAACGATATTAGATAACTTCAAATAAATGGATAATGCATTCACTGCTTTATAGACGTATTGATTTTCTTTTCCATATCCAAAGTGTATAGCACGCTCTTCTGGGAACCGGTTTACAGAGCTTTTGTGTACTGCACTATACCGTTTGTCGGTACCAAATCAAATGGCATCTTCATTGTTAGCACATTCTCATAGCGCACACGTAGATACTAATTTGTCAAGTACATAATTACTACTTTCATGACTTTCATTCGTTTTTTGGTTAGCTTTGCGAGTTTCACGCGTGTTTTATTATTGTACATAATTAATAGATTATTGTTACAGTAAATGACTATTGCTTATACAAATTAATATTTTTATTATCACAAGCTAGCTAAGAAACCATATTAAACTTTGGAATGTAAGATTTTTCGGAGCTGTCAAGTATAAATGTCCTGTTTCCAATATTTAGCTTTATTAAAAGCTTTAAATGATGTGATTATTATCTTACTACTATACGGGGTTACATTAATGCATAAATATACAGGAATTGTATGTTATTTTAGCCTTTAAAATGTAAGCACACCCATCTTTTGTGTACACTTCAATATAGCCAGAGTCGGTCAAGCCCCCACAAGAGTTATTGACTTTAATGACGCGAGATGACTGTTTCTCACAATCTTAACTGTTTCCCATGCGTAAAGGAACCACAAATGATGCAATAATACTTTTGAAATAATAACATTCAGCATTGAACTGTGGTGAAAATATTTGTTAATTTTGACGATAGTTCCAGATTTCAATTAAGAACTATATTAATAATCAGCAGCAATTGTGTTGTTTAACTACGAAAACGAAACAATATGTGACGGACTTTGAATTATGTATACAAACAAGACATTCCTAGGTGCCCCAATGAGTTTAGTTATACAAAAGACCATTTTAAATGAGGAACGTGAAAGTTATCAAAAATGCCCTATTTTATAATTTATACAATTAGGTACTCGCGCATCTTATTAAACTGGGCGTTAAAATTATTTAAATTATATTAAGTAAGTGATTCTAAGATAAAGTAATTAGACTGTTTAAATGGTCACACCATTAGCATCTTAAAATACTTCAATTTCTTTGAGTATGTTCTTCGTACGTTATAATCATCATAACCATTTACTTTAAACAACTTTCTTAAGCTATTAAATGAAATAATTATTTTAAAGTTGCACATAACATCCAAAAAATAAATTGATTCGGCACCATTTCCAATTTATGGAAATCACTGCCGGTTTTGGCTGGTTCACAACCTTTGGTAATAACATGATTTACATGTTCCTCACTTTCACAAAACGGATTTCTCTTAAGAATACCATAAGTTAATTTCACTTTTATTCATGCTGTCCTTCAATATTGACCATTGTATTGTTTACATATTTGGTTAAGGTAACATCTATATTTGCCTACGGTACTTTATGAAGTTGTTGGCTTCAGTGTCAGACTTAAACAGAAATGTTTAACTGCTCACTTTCATTTCTTACATCTCTTTTTAGTTACCGATTTATCTTTGGTTTTATCAATTATTTAGGGAAGCTTAGCAGCACTCCGTATACATGTAGCTAGTAGTGTCTAATATCATCGTTGAAAAGTGAAATTAACATTTTCTTTGTTCTAAAAACAACATTTAATTCAATTCTTTTTTTAATTATTCCAGGCCGTGGCAAGAAGAAGAAGAAGCTGAAGAAGCTCCTCCCCATCCTCGCTCTGATCAAGCTAAAGTTGGCTGCACTCGTTCCCTTGTTCCTTGGTATCATTGCCTTCGCTGTCTTCAAGGCCTACCTCTTGGGCAAGATCGCGTTCATCGCCGCTGCCTTCAGCGCGCTCAAGAAACTTTTGGAAAAGAAGAGCGGTGGTGGCGGTGGATGGGCTGAGCCAGCTCATGAGGAACATGGATGGGAAAGCGGCGGTGGTTGGGGAAGGTCCCAAGATGCTCAAAACCTTGCCTACGCTGCTCATGTAAAACAAGCGTAAACTATTGTAGGATATTAATTTATTTTGCTCATTTCTGCTCCAAAGAATTAGGAGCCCTCATGTAACTTCTGGCTCTTACGTTTTTAAAATGGAGGGCCTTCATTTAATTTCATCTTCATATAACCACCGTTTCATAAATATGACATGGTTCATTTAAGGATGAGTGTGAGTAGTGAATGGTCTTTAGAGCGTATTTATTATTTTCACGTTGCAGTATTTTTGTTTATAAAGTTCTTAGACTGACTTTATTTTACATGTATATAATTATGTATATGTTTTTTATTATTATTCTGTTACCATATTTATATGTGTAAGTCATGTGTACATATCTATTTAAGTATTTCAAATAAGTCTAGAGAACATTTTTTATTTTTACCAAATACTTTAAGTTTTTTGTTCCAAAGATATATTTTATATATGTACTATTTCATAGTTATTTTACATAATATTACTATTATTGAAACATACTTTTCGAGTGATTGAATATTTGAGTCATGTATTTATTGTCGAATGATTTAATTTATTAAAACGAATGTAATATTATTTAATTACTGTAATAATTAAGTAATTTATTTTACGATGGATCCACGTAAAAAAGAATAAACGAATTCATACGAACGACTTTTATTATTTTTTTACCATCGCTCCCATTCTAAATAATGGTTTCAAATGGAAATCATTGGAACCTACCCGCCAGTCCCTGCCTGAGTCCGACGAATGTATTGCCATTATTTTTTATATAAATTGGCAAAACACCACCTACGAAGAATCCGATAACTCCGAAAGGGTAACGTGTGTGTTAATAGTTTGTAAAAATTTTGAAGGACAACGTTATTTATACACACTATTAAAAAAAATATTCCTAACTTTAGCTAATCCTGAAAGAAAATTGTGACTTCAAACTTGTCGAGGGAATATAGTCGGTGGCAATGAAATCCCGTCACGTATCATTGTCTTTATGAATTTTTGAAATTATATCTGGGGGCACGGCAGTGCCCCCGCCAAGTCGAGCGCGAAGCAAACACTGCCGTACCATCCTTTACAGGATCCATTTCGCCGCATTTTCAGGCCACAACTTGAGAACCTTTGGATAACACCAGAGCGCTGAAATTTTCGTCATCTAGTAAGATTTATTAACATACTTTAAAATTTCAAGTCTGTATGACAATTTAGTTCCGACGTTAAGTGAAAGCAAAGTTTTACATTTTCGACAGATAGACACTCACTCACTAATGATCATCAAAATAGAACTAGTACTTCCCATTAACTAAGAGAGCTGAAATTCGGTACAGAATTAGGGTTTATTGACTACATAAAGGGAAAACTATAAAAACTTGCATAATCAAAGATCTGGAGTACCTGGTGAGCCTGCTTAGATAACAAAATCATCAAAATAGAACTAGTACTTCCCATTATACTATAACAGGTATTAACTTAGAGAGTTGAAATTTGGTACAGAGTTAGGGTTTAATGGCTACATAAAGGGAAAACTATAAAACTCAGAAAATCGAAGATCTGGAGTACCTGGTGACCCTGCTTAGATAACAAAAGAGCCTAGCCAAACTATAAGAGATCCACATACCGCCTTTAAACAATATATATCCAACATGGTGGACCGCTTCATTCGATGTCAAAAATCGGGGGGCACGGAAATGCCCCCGCCAATTCGAGCGCGCTAGACCAATACAAACATACATGTTCATGCACACAAATATTTGTAGGTACTGCCTCGGGGTTCGAACCCAGAACCCTTGGTGTAGTAGCCGACGTTTCAACCATTACACCCAATGAGTCTTCCAATATTCCTTTCATGTTTCTACAAAAATAAGTAAAATGCCACCAAAAACATTCCGTAAAAAATCTAGCCAAGTCTCGATGGAGCTGCTTGATTATCTCTAAAAAGTAATGAAATCAAGACAAAGACGTGCCAAGTCTAAGGTTCCTTACTGCGATTACTTTATTATTATGGTTAATGTTGTGTGACTTGGCCGTTGAAGAGTATAAGAAGCATACAAAACCATTTGACAGGTTACACTGTCCGGTGAGGATAGCTTCACCGCTAAAGCAGTCTAGTTGTCTAGAAAAATAATTGAAATAGTTCAAAGCCATCATTATCATCACACGCATCCCCACTCCCTATACTCCCACTACCGTATATGTGTACGCTCGTACCCCATCGAGGGTTATGAGCGTACCCATATACGGTATACAGGCTTTAGTCGTCCACTCGGATTCAGTGCGGATTGATCAACCTCACACACAACCTTTGTATCTTTTCGCAGGCATACGGAGGTTTCCTCACTATGGAGGTCGAGCCACCAACGCTCAATGTTCAATAAGAATAAATAAATAAATATATCTACTCACATTCACACAGAAACATAAACAACGGATAAACATACTTATATTTTTTTTTTTGAAAATACATACATATTTTACATAGAAAACACCGAGACCATTACAAACAGACATGTTCATGCACACAATTGTTTGTACTGCCCGGGGATCGAACCCGGAACCCTTGGTGTTGCAGCCGACTTCTCAGCCACAACACCAAATGGGTCTTCAATGTACTTCCAGTTTGTATCAATTAGTAAAAAACGGTCGGTTAAAATTTCGAGCGGCCTGAGTATTCATATTAACTGCTTACTGACTAATTACTTACGCATATTCTAGGGTTGAACATCGTATAAAGTTATAATTAGCTAAACTCTGACATACAAATTACCTAGCAGCCATATACTCTCAAATTTATCGAATCATTTCCAATGATTTATCAGTTTTTTCTTTTATAAATGGAATATGTTATTTCGTTTCTGTATAAGCAAGCTTATATTATTTTTTTATAAAAATGTCCTCAGTACCAAAACCATTACCTTATTTTATAATATTTGGAAAACTAACAGTATAATCAAATTTCAGATAAATAACAGGGTAATTTTCTTAATACTATCACAGTTTTCGCTTAAATATATCACGGGAAGTTAACGGAAACAGACAATTGCAATACAGAACTAGAGATTACAAAAAAAAAACGATTTAATGTATATAAAAAAGAATAAACACTTATTTCAAGATAATTTTATATCAATCTACTAAATTGTTTTGCCAACTAAGTAAATGTTGTGCGTTTTTAGTTTTCTAAGTTTAAAGAGCTTGTAAACAATATGTACCTATACACTTACTTAGGTATTTTTGATTGGTTTTTCATATATGTATATAATACTATATTTTTTGTAAGTGACAACCCTGAGGATGCGCGTACGCACGTGTTGCGTGCATAGGGCGTGTGCCGGTTATCACGATCCGGCGGGAAAGTTCCGCCGCGCCCACGGCCCGCAGTTCGGTGGGTGCACACTACCTGATTTTGAAGATGTGTCTTAATTTATATCATTCAGTAAACGGCCGGTCAGTAAGTGAACTGAACACATGGCAAGCTATGACAGATGCAATGTGAAGAAAACTAATGACAGTAACTAGACACTACAGTGAAGTAACTAATAATTTACTACAGTAACTAGTATTATTTTTCGTCTGCGTCCGCCACCCGGGACATCTGTTAGGTCTCTTAGATCCGATAAGTTTACAAGATACAGTGCCGTCATTCCGAAACACAGGAGCGAAAACACTCTTTTTACGGGAAGATATCTGACACTACGGTGGTACCTCAGACTACTCAGTATCGAGTCTACCACCTAATAAATAAACAGTAATAAATTATAGCTACACTTGTTTTACTCGAAAGTATCTTGTTAACTTAATTTATTTTTTTTATCTGTGGTCTTCGTCTTCGTCTTTGATGTAAATTAGGTGTTTATGAGTGAATAATTAAGATTTTTTTATTTATCGAAAAACAATAAATAAATTATACGGTTTTAATGGAATAACATTCGTGTAGTGTGTCGCGATGGGCGTCAACTTTAGTCCCGTTAGTCCAAGGCCGACCGTCCTGACTCATCATCGAACACTTTCTTCTCGTACGTGACCATAAGTTCTACCCTGAGGTGTATTTAGATTTATTAAGCACTAGCTGTTCCCCGCAGTATTACCTGCGGTATAAGATATTCTCCCGCAGTAAAACGTAGCCTATGTGCTTATAAAGGGTGTCAGTTTTCTTTAAAAATCGCTATTGCTTATTCGTAAGGCGCCCAGCTCGCACGGCTAACGAATAAGCTCGACGCGTGGTACAACGTTACTTTATTTTTCTAAATAAAAGTAGCCAATTATTTCCTTATTACATCAGTTATCTGCCAAAAATGGCGCGTCTAAACCGGTCCAGTCTTTACAGAGATTATCCGGAACAAACAGACAGACGGACAGACGAAAATGAAAAAAAAATGGTGTTTTGGTGTATGTACCGTATATATATTATGCGCATGTAGTTAAAAATGGTTATTTTAATAATACATACAGAAGATAACATTTGAAATTATTTTTTATAATAAAAAAAATAATAATATAGTAATGACTGAAAATACCAGACTTAAAATTATTTTCATCACAATATTACATTGCACATCTCCGTATTGCGATTACCAGAAAATAGCGACTTATCGACATTGCCACTTCAATTTGCTAAACGTAGGCTTTGTGAATTAAAATATACAATTCAAGTAGTGGTGAGTTGCACTCCGGCCCGATGGAACGACGACTTGCGAAAGGTGGCTGGTAGAAGCTAGATGAGAAAAGCGGAGGACCGGGATGTCTAGCGCAAAATGGGGGAGACCTATGTCCAGCAGTAGACTGCAATAGGTTGAAGAGAGAGAGAGTGGCCCTTGCACCAGACTATTTCATGAAAATCTCTCTCCTGACTGTTTCCGTGACTTTTAAATGTAAAGTTGTGTAGTGGAGATAAGGTAAACGGTGCATCGGGAAATATGAAGGTACGACCGCCCATGGAACAGGAATGTTATGCACTTTTGTGTTTCGGGTTCAGGGCACTCTAGCTAGTTAAATTACCGGGTATAAGCGACCTATTATTTCGAGTGGCGGGCACAGTGCGAGATTGATGGATAATAATAACTGTCTATCTGTTATTGGTCTCTTCGAATGTTGTTCTACCATAGTCAGGCGTAACACTTACCATCAGGTGAATTGACCGTAATGTACAACATGACATAAAAAAATATGGCGCTGAATATCATAGGAATATACGTTTCAAGGTTTTTTCAGGCAGTGATTTTTTTGGTGTTAGCCATACTGAACCAAAACAGAACTAATTATTACCAACTACGGTTAAATGCAAACTGACACTAATTAGGATTGAACACATCGCCATTTGCTTTTCAAAACGCATTTAGAAAACAACGCATTAGGAAACAAGGCCAACGACCTTTTCTTTAAACCCTACTTTTGTTAAAAGCTTTCTATTTGCGGGAACTTCATCTTGCGTTTTGAGACCTTGTTAATGAAGTCCGATATGACAACTTAAGAATGTCAAGTACTTTGCTTACCTTTAAAAAACTCTGCTTGTTTATAACCACAAATTGTAAGAGTGTATTTAAAAAAGTTCTTGTATTTTTACAGTATTACAATACACTTCAGTAACTTATTCTAGATTTACACCCTCTAAATGTAGGCTGGTGGGGACGTTTAATGAGCTGATAAAGAAGATTCCGGATTAGGATAGTACGTTCGTAAAATTGGAAGGCAATATAAAGGAAGAAAACAACTATAACAGTGATTTAACATATTTTAATATCGAAAAATGGAAGTAGACTTCTAGACAAAGTAAAGATTTCTGTTTTTAAGATCATCATCATTTTAGCCTAACACGTCCACTGTCGCCTCCCTTTATAAAATTTTGGTTGAAACGAACTTCTTCTTCGGAATGACTTATTGCTGTTGGCCGCAGGTGGCCTTCACAGCTTCAACGGACAATTGGCGAGCGCAGATGGCTCTCAGCCCAAGGTTGAAACGAAACAATTGAAGAAAACGTCAAGTAACGTCCCACCATAGCGCCCATACAGTATTTCTCTTGAGCTGAAACGCCATATAAGGGCCCAATGAAAATTTTATGTGCTGTCGACTATAATCCTAAGTTTGGAGTCCTTATTACTTACCAACGGCTAAAGTGCATTCCGAAGCAAAGAGGTGCTCGAAATTATATTTTCCTGTCAATAATCCGAGGACCTACCATAATAAAACTTGGATCGTCAACTGATCTATCATACAAACTTTACGCTGGCGGAACGTTATTAAAATAGATCAACATCATGGGGCTTATTACCGTCTCTTAAAACAGTCTTTAGTCATCTGGTTGGAGGCCACCTACGCTTCGTATTCCAACTAACCAATAATACGTTTATTATGTTAGATTATTGCTAAGTAGTATTCAGCTTTTAAATACATGAAATTCAAGAGGGCTTTTTTCCCTTGTGTTCGAACCAAAAAGCACAGAACCCCCCCCCTCCTCCCTTTTAGACCTTGAACTCTAGCATCTATACGAGTGGCTCGTGCCCCTCGGTGGGGATATAATGAGCTGATGATGATGATGTTGCAAAAGTCATAGCTATTGTAAGGAATCTACTAGTAAATGTTTTCTCATTACACCACAACATTAACGGTGGTGGTTATTTAAATAGTCATAGAGAATAGTATTAGAAGGGAAACCGATAACAAGAACTAATCCACTTTGGCCCGCGCTGTTAAATACGAGTTTAACCATTGTGTGATAAGCCTGTGCCTTGTACTGATTACTGATATTATAGGTACCTAGATGTTATGATCTACCAAATATCATAAAAATATGACTATTTCAGAAGTATACAGCGATTTCGCAACATATTAGTGTGCACAAAGAAAATTTCGCAGCATTCATTCGTAGATGTCCATCTCGATTTATGACCCAGCCGTCACGCATTCAGAGAAACTCCCGGTATGAACTGACTATTCGTGAGTGAGCGTCTATGCGTCGCCATAAACTAGGCAGTCAGTGAGAATGGTACATTTTTACGAGCATCCTTTTGTTAAATGCCAATGCGACTTTCACTTAGCGCACTCGTTACATCGATGCGTACACTTGAACTCTGATTTAATAGTCTTATAATAACTTGTACTTACGCAATACATTTACTGTACCTGACATAGTTATCCAGTTGCTACGCGCGTCGTAACTGATCGAGAGATAAATATCAAATTCATTCATGCTTGGGCGTTTTAGTTCGATTATATTGAATTAAATTGACGCGCAAAATGAGATAAACCCAATTTTACAGTCGCGGTAATTGCGTTCTTAATAACTTTATCCTTTGGAAGATATTGGTGAAGCAGAAACAAATATAGAGTCATTATTTTCAATGTTTATTGTGTGTTTAAAGTATATTTTCCTAGGGAATACTTAACTTAATTTGTGTTACCTCTATTATATTATAAATAAATAAATAAATATCCACTGACATTCACACAGCTCCATCTAGCTCTCATTTAAGCGTGAACCTGTATTATGGGTACTAAACAACTGATAAACATACTTATATGAGTTTTTTGTAAATACATACATATTGTACATAGAGAACAGCCAGACCATTACAAACAGACATGTTCATGCACACAAATGTTTGTACTACCCGGGATCGAACCCGGAACCCTTGTTTCCAGTCGATGTATCAACCGCAACACCAAATATGTCGTTGAAACTAATTGACAAGTTAGGAAGCAATGTCTTTAGGTTAAAGTTTAGCCCTTAGGTCTAAATACGTAATTCGCAATTATGCTTTAGTATCAATCTGTTTCAAGTTGAAGGAAGAGTTAAAGAACCAACCGGTACCCACTATCATTTAGATTTATAGAGTCAGCACCCAAACTGCGACCATTGTCAGAACAGAAACATCTGAAACTATTGTTGCAAGGCTGTGTATGAGATTTTTTCATAATCGGAAGTAGATGATCTCTACTTCTAGTACTCTAGCATAAAAACTGTGTTCGCTACAATAAAAAGGCAAACAACCAGATGATATAGTCAATATTGAATACAAAATACTACATGAGTTTTCTAATAGACAATCATCAAGCCCTAAACATCTTTTTAGACGATTGAAGCAGCGCCTTCACACAAAGACGATGAACTAAGACATCCTTTCCTTACGCTTGAGGCTTTCTTAACGCCATCGCCATCAGCTATAAGCACTCTGTACCCTGCCCCCTGCCAACTCCAGTTCTTGTCCACTCTAGTAGCATGTCTTCGTTCCAAACCTCATCACATATAGAAACACCTGTGATAGCCATTTCCAAAGCACACTGGGGGACCTTCAGCTAGATCAAAAGTCCCTTCCATTTGAGACTTTAATTTTATTTCTTATTTCTAATATCTACCTGCGTTATGGATTTATTTAATTATAAAGATGAAAAAACAGTTCATAGTCATCACAAAACACCAATTACGTATATAAATCTAAGAGCTAAACTATAAGCTAAAAACATAACTTCTTAACTTGGTAATTAACAGTTTAACAGAGATTAGTTAAGTGCAAGTAATTTATTAAGATAATTTATTTATAAAAAAATTTGAATATTTTTTTTTCATGATTTAGTTATATTTTCCATAAAACGTGTTTCTTCGCCTATTTATGATTATTTCTTTTACATATTTAACTGTATACAAGCAGATCAGGGGTTCATGTTAGCTTATTTTTCTCTCTCTCTTCAGCCTATCACAGTCCACTGTTGGACTATATACTATAGGTCTTCCTTTTTTGCGCCAGATATGTAAGCTTAGTTGCGTAGTTGGCTCAATGTGTGGACTGTCGCCTTCCTACCGGGAGGACTGAGGTTCAAATCCCGACACGTACCACAATATATTTTCGAATTTTCGAAATATATGTACGTTATCCGACGCTGTTACGGTGAAGGAAACCATCGTGAGGAAACCTTCATGCAAGCCTGCGAAGAGTCGACGGTTGTGTGCAAAGTCGTCCAATCCGCACTGGATTAGCATGGACGACTAAGGCCTAATCACCCTATACGGGTAGGCTCGTGCCCTTGGTGGACGTTTAATGAGCTGATGATGATGTAAGCTTAGTTCTCTCTCTCTCTCTCTCTCTTCAACCTATCGCAGTCCACTGCTGGACATAGGTCTCCCCCATTTTGCGCCAGATATCCCGGTCCTCCGCTTTTCTCATCCAGCTCCCACCAGCGACCTTTCGCAAGTCGTCGGTCCATCGGGGCCGGAGGGCGTCCTACGCTACGCTTGCTAAGACGCGGTCTCCACTCCAGAACTCGTCTGCTCCAACGGCCATCGGTTCTACGACATACGTGACCAGCCCACTGCCACTTCAACTTGCTGATCCGGCGGGCTATGTCGGTAACTTTAGTTCTCTTGCGGATTAAATCATTTCTGATCTTATCCCTAAGAGAGACTCCAAGCATAGCTCGCTCCATTGCGCGTTGAGTGACTTTGAACTTGTGAACCAATCCCGCAGTCAGTGTCCATGTCTCAGCTGCGTATGTTAGCACGGGTAGGACGCATTGCTCAAAGACTTTCGTCTTTAAGCATTGCGGAATAGTTGACGTTAAGACATGACGTAGCTTACCGAATGCCGCCCAGCCCAACTGAACCCTCCTACTAGTTAGTTAGTTCAAATGTTTCATTTCAATGCAGCTCAATATGTTTAATAGATTATACTAATTTATTCGTAAGCTTGTTTCACTATACGGAATATGTAAAACGTAATTATATCACGCCTTGTTTGCATAATTTATTAGTTTAAGAAGCAGTCCTTTGTGCTTTATGGCTTTCATTGTGTACCAAAGAATATAATTTGCACTGCGTGTTACTGCTACAGTTAGAATGTCCATTTCTGGACAAAGAGCTCGCCCAACTTTCATAATTATCGGTTTTCGGCCCATAATCAACTGCTGGTATGCTGGAATTTTAAAAAAATCTTTACATCAGAATCTTTAGCAGACAGCAAGTATGTATTTAAACTACATCTACCTACATTCTCATATATCATTGAATGAAAAACGTAGAAATATTTATAAACAACAACCAGACAAATTCAGTTCCTTGGTAGGTACTTAAAATCAATTTTGTACAAATAGTAGCATCTTTGGAACGCACAAAAGGCTTATAAGACTTTTTTGATATGTCAATAACTTTAGTTCCGTCTAGTTAACATTTATGTCATATATCCAAAGTAAGTTCATATTGCTTAAATTAATCGGACTTAACCATGTTGGACTTAAATCTTCATCCGAAAGACTCAATAGGTACAAAAAATAAAGGATCTATTTATGAAATTCTTCATAACTCTTGACCAAACACAAGATAAAGAAACAAAAGGATAAATTATTAAATTAAAGAAGAATTTTGATGCGCACATAGATAAACACATAGAGAAATAGCTACGACTAAATTAATGTTTTGATTATTTTTTTAAAAGTATTGTACAATGGTAAACAAAAAACATTTCAGCCTCTACCCCCATGTCGTGATGCAGATTTAGCTGGAAGTGTGAGATCAGCTGATACATTGGTTTATGCTAATAGAGTATTTTTACGTGTATCGGTAAAAAGGTCAAAGTTATACCATTGAGATATGCGCAGAGACGTAAACCCATACGGCCCGACAGAAAGTCGGCTTTTTGGGCCACGATACTAAACCTTTCCGGTTTTTTATCGACCTCGAAATGTGAAGAATGAAAAATAGCTACATATAAAATTAGAAGGTGTTTATGCAAGATAGAACAATCAATTTCACTTTTTAATAAAATGCACATAAAAAGTACTACCCTAAGATTAATAACCTGTTTGTAATCGAGAAACATAACAATAGCACTAAATATTACACATTATTTTACTGTTACAGTAACATAAAAAAAGTTTATTTAAATTTGATGAGTAATGAAACTTTTAAGATATAATCTGACATACGTGGATGATATAACTATAAGTAGGTACAGAGGGTAATATAGCGTCTTATTCCTCTAAACAACGAAGCCCTTTGGAACCAAAATTTACACTCAGATAAAATTAGATACCTTATCCCGGATGTCTGCACAGCGATACAAGACTAAACTTATGAGGTATTTGAACACACTTAGACCGGTTGCGGCAATAATTTTCACCTAGAGTTTGCATAGGCGCGAAAATTCAAACAATCACACTTTTTCTTTCGTTTCATTTGCACCAGCATCAGAAACAGCGTACCACAGCGATGTTGTAAGCAAACTCGCTTTCTAACATCAAATATTTATTTTTCTACTTATCCTTACGTACAGAGCTTATGGCATATCATTTAGCGGGTAACGTCAAAAGACGACGCTAGTTACGTCACGCGCGAAAAACTGTGGGGGCCGAATAAAATCCATCAGTTTTTTGGGAAAACATCATAAGCCATCAAGCATCGGTTGGAGTGCGAACATCTCAAAAT
>PQWD01003210.1:191988-221402 GCA_019425675.1 Leucinodes orbonalis
CAGATTTCTCACGATTTTTTCCTTCACTGTAAGAGCGTCGGATAAACGTACAATTATTTTCGGACATCCGGAAAGACAATGGTATGTGGCTGGATTTGAACCGATACCTTCCACATCGGAAAGCAACAGTCCACACCAATGAGCCGCCGACGTTGAAAGTCAGTGTCAGCTTATTGGAGTTAGTCTCGTTACCGATGGTGTAGGGCTTTGACATAATTTCCACGTTTGGCAGATCGCGTGGATATAGCGCAGCTACTAGTAAAAGTAAGGTGTAACACGAGGGCGCAGCTGGTCATAGTTTGTTTTTTTTTGTCCTAGCAACACTGAAATATAACTCGTTTTCTTAGTTTGCTTTAAATTTTGAAAAGTTTAAATCTTTAAATTTCGCGGATCGTTTATACAACCCATACGTCTTTTAACTTTCATATGCAATTTCCATTCAGAAATCATTTAAGTTCAAAACTAAAATTGTTCACAAAAAGTTTGACCCGTACTTTTTGAGACACGGCCCTTGGTCACGACATTGGATCATCCGATAGTAGATGACATTAAATGATAAATAATCAATCATCGGACAGCAGATTGACAAGATCACGAGGACCAAAGGATTTGTATCTGAACAAATATGTAAAATCTTGTCTTCACTGCCATATTAACACTGTTATATAACTCTTAAACAACAAAAGAAAAAGAAAGTTACACATTCTTTATTAGCATAACTAATTAAAATTACATTAGCTTGAAACAAGAATAGCCTCTTGGAGGTACTCCCACAAATTATTACAATATGGTAATTGTTACGATAGTGCGTTTGGGCTGTATTGGTATTGGATATAAAGTAAATTATTATGGTATTTTTTAATATAATTACATCTACAGACTTATGATCTCTCTTTTTGGTTTAAGATTATTTGTAAATTATTATAATATTATGTAAGTGCCCGCGCATGGGGCAAAAGAATTGGTTTTAGGGGGAATGGGATAACAGTCAGAAATAAATAAATAAATATTAACATTAGGTGAAGAAGGGGGGCGAATAATGATTATGGTTTAACATGAATTTAAACATTACTAATTTCAAATAAAAATGAAGGTAATAAAATACAATATAATTCATATTAATTACTGCAAAATGTACATTGTATCAAGATTAATAATCTCTATAATTGTATTAATGAATATTTGCATGCCTTAAACAGGCAGAATATAATATGTAAAATATCCACCTTTGTAACACGTTTCTAAACATGTATTATGTGCAAATAATATATTATATTATATTAAGTTTAACAAATAATGAATTTTTTTTACCGAAGTGTAAGATCACTACAAGGTGGTAGACTCGTTACTGAGTCGTCTGGGTATGTACCACCGCAGTGCCAGATATCGTGTATATTGCACTTCTGTGTTTCGGGGTGAGGGCCAAATTAACAAGTATAAGAAACCTAATATTTGTTGTCTCTGGTGTCGGGCGCAGTGACTGTGTGACTGAGAATAATGACTATCAGTTGTAGGTCTCCTTCAATGCCGCTCTGTCATGTTCAGGCGTATCACTTCAGGTGAGCGTCTTGACGGTCCTGTACACATCGTTATAAAAAAATCTGTGAATGAAATCTGGCATGTCACCATTGACCTTAGAGAAAGACCTTTTAATGTTTCAGTAGTTTATTCAGTGTTTCTTGAACCTATAAGTCAGAGAGACTGGTATGGCAATACTTGAATAAGCTAAATATATATTGTATTGCATACGATGATCGTAGGTACAAAGATCTCACACATTGTGTTTTACTCATCCAATTTCCAATTGCTTTTCGCTCGAAGTCTGATAACTTTATTCTTCTCATGAAAAAAATACTTAAAAATGTCTCAGTACCTATGGTTTAAAAACCACAGTAAATATAATGAGAAGATTTCAATACAAGCCATCAGTTTTACATAATCTGCTCAATTTTCTCACTTTACCTGACACCGGCCTTCACTTCATTATGGTCTTGAATATGAGCAATTTCTATTTTACTTACACTTTCTTTGTATGTTGAGTTGACTACATTATTTATTTTATAAATATAAGTAGTTTCATATTCAAAAATGTTGTAAATAAGAACTTACTGATCAACAGTGGATTTTATAGATGTAATAAATTTTGATTCAATTAGAAATTGTACTCTCTCTCTCTCTCTCTTCAACCTATTGCAGTCCACTGCTGGACATAGGTCTCCCCCATTTTGCGCCAGACATCACGGTCCTCCGCCTTACAAGAAATTGTACAAAATTATAAATTACAAAATCCAGTGTATCTAGCCGTAAACTATGCTAGTTTGTAATATGGTACTAAACAATGGACAAACCTTATAATGTATATATTTTTTAATAATACGTCATATTCTGTATAGAAACATATTCACCAATGATTTTACTGCACTGGTATCAATCATGAACTCCGGACAGCTATTTCACTTTTTGCTAAGAAGCCGACGTCATAACCTATATACCAAAAAGTTCGGAACAATGGTGGAGCAGTTATGCAGCGCCTGGATTGAAATGGAAACTGGAATGACAACCTCACGCTCGACCTTGTCAGGAATGCTACCTAGCCACTGAATCTAATACGTAATTGATCCTAGCATACGATACATATTAGCGTCTTATATATTTTGCTTAGCTTAATTGTGTAGTGTTTTTGTCTATGCTAACCATTTCACACCAGAGACGCCTTAAAGCGTCACAAGCAATTGATTATTATTATGTTTTCAATCTTAGCGGTCGATGAATTAATTTAAGCATTGCTGGCAATATACATTACTCCTCGACCTATCTCAGTCTATTGCTGGACATAAATCTGCTCCGTTTTGCTCCAGATATCACGATTCTCCGCTTTTATCATACAGCTTCCACCAACGAGAGCCAGAGAGTATTCAACATCAGACATCGAAAACCGAGCATCTAACATCTGTACGTGTTTTCATTAACTAAGACCGTCATTAACAGCAAATGGGGCCTGATGATACAATGATGCAAGTTAAATAGCAGTGGATATCTATGTTATCAATAAAAAGGTTATTATTCCATAGAGAAATTATTTCTACATTATTTTAATATTTTTTTACTTTGACAAACTTCAGTGAATGCAAAGGAACAGCCAAATTCACTGCTCAATCATAATTCCATCTTATGTTTTAGAGACATGCTGCCCTATGACTCAACGAAGAGCTACCAAAGTTTCAAATTAATAATCTGTAATAGCATCCATCAGTTTGATTTTAACCATCTCATCATCATTATCAGCTCATTAAACGTCCCCACCAAGGGCACGAGCCTACCCGATAGGGTGTTTAGCTTTAGTCGTCCACGCGGCCCAGTGCGGTTGTACGACTTCATGCACAACTTTGAATCTCTCCGCAGGCGTGCGCAGGTTCCTCTCGATTTTTTCAACTACATATGATTTCGAAATTTGAAATCACATACCAATGTGACACGTACCAACGAGCGGTATTTGAACTCAGCCCTTCGGTAGGAGGGCAACAATCCATACTATTGAGCCACCGACGCTCTTGAGTTTACCGGATCTCTTAAATTATGTCTTCTGGGACTGATAACAAATAATCACTATCTCGGATGGCCTGGATGTAGCGTGTGAATGAAAAGATTAGAACACACCTCAAAGATAACAAAATTTATGAATAAATAGATTTATGATAGTAACATAGACATTTAATTTGGCATATCGGATTGGTTATTCAAGATACAAATTAGTGTAAGAGAGCTATGGTATTGTTGGTATCGTATTTATGTTCAATGTTACGTTATAGTTTTATAAAAAGTAAAAAGTAAAAACATTTATCGACTAATACTAGAGCGTCGGTGCTCAATGGTGTGGACTGTCGCTTCCTACCGGAGGGCTGAGGTACAAATCCCGACACGTACCAATGTGTTTTCGAATTTTCGAAAATATATGTACGTTATCCGATGCTCTTACGGTGAAGGAAAACATCGTGAGGAAACCTTCATGCACGCCTGCGAAGAGATTCAAAGGTTGTTTGTGAAGTCGTCCAATCCGCACTGGCCCGCGTGGGACGACTATGGCCTAATCACCCTATACGGTAGGCTCGTGCCCCTCGGTGGGGACGTTTAATGAGCTGATGATGATGATGATGACTAATAGTCGATAAATGTTTTTACTTTTCTTTATGTCGAAGTTAAATGTCCTTCAAAACATAATATATATGAAATGATGATAGTGAAACCTATCGTACTTATATTCCCATAGTTAAATAGATCGTTAAATGACGTGTTTTCACTGTAATAAGATCGATTTATGGGGAGTTGTAAGATTTAATCCTTGCAAAGGGATTATATACTTTTATCCGACGATCTTTCGGTGAAACCCGCGCACGCCTGCGAGTAAATTCAAAGGTAGTGCGCAAAGTCAGCCAATCTGCACGTGAGGTTGTGAATGCATTATTATCATTAGCAGTTATTTAATTTGAGAACAGAGGATATTCATCACCTACAAACCATATTATTTAGGAGCTATATCCGAAAGTTGGACATATTTTACAATCTAATAATCTCTCATGGAAGAAACGGGAGATTCAGCCTGGTATGTCCTTATCTTGAGACTAATTTATTTTTTTAATCGTAAACAGTCCAACCTCTCTAAACACACCATCTGTGCTCAGTGACCGGTGAAACTGTAAAGGTTATCCGCGTTCACAGTGTAAAGTTGTTCCAAAAAATAACCACCGGGCACCTCTACTAGTCAAACCTTCCTCATGTTCTGTAATACTTTTGTTCAAATATGTAAGGGGGTGGAGGGTTGGCTACCTGAAATACAGGATATATCCTAGTCCAGGTGTCAGCCCACCATTATGTATTAGACCATATGTTTTAATTATTGTTCTGGTATATGTAAATGGTGAGGAATAAACGATTATTATTATTATTATATTAACTACGGTAACGACTACCATCCTGAATAGAACCCGAGATCGACAACGATGACGTGTCACTCGAAAAACAATGATGATATTTTTCACTAAGCTATCGATGGCCGACAATTTTGTAACTTGCACCACGCTTAACCAAACCCGATAGCCACGATTTTTCATTTATCTATAGATTTTCCGACGAGAAAGTATCTATAGTTCCCACAGGTACAACCGCAGTAATTTCGTTCGACCATTCTCAATCTGACAATTTAAATTGACATGTTCTCGGCGGATAAACAACGTTCAATCGTCAGTCTGCTTGTAATTGGGCATGAATTGAGTAGTGTTGGATAAAAGTCGATGTTATTAGAGTAGAATAGATATTTTTAGTTCATATAATACGAATTGTAATTCAAATTCTGTGATTATTTTATTTCTTGCAAATAATATTTTTGTGCTTTGTAGCCAAGCTTTCATTCTTTTCGTTTTATATTATTTTAACCTAGCTATTTCCTAATACTTTCTATCAGAAATCCTTCGCCAGTTTTTACTTCTATGAATAGCCTTCACTTAAACTAAGATGCGGTCTCTGCACCAGAATTCGTCTCCTCCAACGGCCGTCGGCTCTAGGATTAACATTATTTATTCTAACTTGTATTCAAAACTTACTCGTTTTTTCGAAAATTATTTGTAACAGTTGATTTCGATGAAAATTTTGTATCGTTCATAAATTTTCCCATCACTAGTTCAAAATAACTCAAGTCAGTAATAGGTTCAAGGGCAATTTCACCTCATAACGATACGTGTAATTTTAACGAAACTTAATGGCGTACCTTTGAAATGATACCTGTCATTACCACCTTTCATCGCTTTGTTTTAAAACATCAGTGCCTAATTTGTTTTTTATAGGCAAAGCAATCGCAGTGTTATCACTGTATCGCCATTTCAATGCTTTCAATAAATTTGAAGTAAAAATTTGATTTTTTTGTTTCAATTGATCAATTTTGAAAAGAAGGTGATGAAATTTTGTTGATTGGTGACATTAAATAATAAAAATATACTTTTGCTGTAACATTTGTCAAGTGTAATGCATTAGGTGAGCTATTTGATGGCCCATGCGTGTTCGGTCCCCGGGAGTGCAAACATTTGTGTACATTAATTAATGTCTGTTTGTACTGGCCTGGATTTTTCCTATTTATGATGTGTATGAATTCACAAAAAAAGTATCTACGCAAAGTTCGATCACGGAGAAGTTTTTGAGAACTTGTAACACAAATAATAAGTTTGGGATGTTTAGGAGTTAGTAGTACATGTCTTAGCCTTACTTAGCTACGCGCAAATAAACTACGACAGAATAAGTAAGTAAACAAGATTAAGGTACCCACGCAGAAGGCAGGCATTTAGACATAATATCTTTTTTAAAAGCTCTGAAATCAATGCACACTTATTTCAATTTCTAAAGTCTTTCAAAATTACATCTATCAATGTCATATTTATCAACGCCATTGTGCCATACAAGTATAAGTTTCAAAGGGAATTTCGACAAGTCACGTAAGAGACGCCGTGAGGTAGATTTATTAACGGTGCTCAGTGTTACTCTCAAGCATCGGCTATGATTTTATGATTTCTCTTTGTTCAAACAGCGAAAGTTATATCCCTGATATTATCAGCTCAGGATCGTTCGAACCGTTTAAACGTAAATCATAGTTATCTTGATCATTGTGTTTTGTCTTTTAGTGTTCAGTTCTTGTTTGGTGTTCAGTTCCTTTTCCAATACCTTGATGTACACATTTATGAAAAAAACTGGATAAATTTGATCAACATAGCTAATGATTGTGTTCGGCTGAACTAGGCTTCCCTTAATACTTTTTGGATTATTCCCATAATCCTATAAATTGGCCTTTCGCTGGTGTTGATCATGAGCTACGGTTTGTAGGCTAACTTGAAACCGTAAAAATTGCATCTGGGACCCATAACACATACACGCTATCAAAAACAGCTAAATTGGTCTATGGTTTCTTAAATTTACTTACATCCGCAATCTATAAAAAGCAGACAAACGATATCTACTCTTGTGATTTACGTAACTTCTTAACTGACATGAGAGTTATACGCAGTCTCAAAAAGGTCATCGCATAATTAACTTCTTTCGGCCACAACAAAAAGCCGATTCACTTCCAACGAAGATGAAATTGGTCGAAATCTCGAGAAACACCTTCTATAGAAAGTTGAGCCTTTAATGAATATCTACTTAAACCTGTTTTGGCCTTTACCCGTTTCATAAACATCGTTCGTTAGCGGGCCCAGTATGTGAAAGATCTCTCCGACGCCTAATAATCGTTTACTGATATAAAAATGTGGAACGTACATAAATATACATATTAGAGAGTTGTTTGGACCAGACCTTAAAACGAGATGAATAAACAGATAATTGCATTACCGGAACTAGTGGGAGTTATGCACGAAATATTGAATTTATTACTTTTATTAAATTGATTTTCTACTACCAAAACCACATGGAGAAAGTGATGATGACCACCTTCCTAATGACATTTACATATCTTGTCTCATCATTAATTATGCCTGTCCGTTTTCAAAGTATAATCACCCAGTATAATTCCCATCTTTCTCTTAAAGATTCACCCATCGGTTACGCAATGGACTTAACAGTACATAAAATACTTTTCCTTTCATCGCAAATAAAAGAACACCTTTATTCAATAATTTATTATGACGTTTATAATTTAATGGCAATAAGTTAAATAAATAAATAAGTCTTTGTACAACAGAGGTTAAAGGTAAGGGCGGTGATGCCCTGTTTGGTATTTTTCTATCTACTTGTTGTGCGAGTAGCCGCTGTAGGCTAGGTTCTGAGCCTCGTCGAGGTTCTTGTTCCAGTCGGAGCCGTAGCTGGAGTAGCCGCCACCACCACCGTGACCATGGCCGATGTCGTGGGATACGTGTTCTACATGAACAGGATGGTGAGACTCATGGTGGTGAGCGTGCGGTACCACTTCGTAGGTCGTCTTGGTGTTGTCGTGCTTCAGGCACCAAGCAGCGAAGAGGATACCGGCAAGTACAAGGGCGATCTTGGCAGTAGCTAAAGCCTTGAGGGCGATGAGTTTGACGATGAATAGTTTACCGAGAAGAATCTTGGCTCCGAGAAGACCGATGATGCCACCCATGCCGCCGCCCTTCTTTTTGCCACGGCCTGTAAAGAACGTTATTAACAGTTATTAGATTGAAGTAGCAAATAAAACTCGGTTTACTAATGAAAATCATTCAAAAGTTAAAACTATAATTAATAATTAGCAGATGGTGTTTACAACAGATCAGCTAATTATCAAAAAATGAGAGTAGTAAATAAATGAAAGATTGGGTTTCGCGTTACGAAGAAATGAAAAAATCACCTTCATCGAGGGACCTCTGCAGGGTCTCTTTGTCGGCTTGGTTCATCTTGACCTCGACGGCATGAGTTTCAAATAGGCTAACCACTCCGTCCATAAGTCTGTAGTTAATTTCGGCATCTCTAGCTGAAGGGTCGACGGGAGTGCGTCAAGTTTCTTGGCCCTCTTGTCAGGATCCCCTTTTAGGACGACTCCCTCAGCGATGGTGATGCTCCTGGATGCTCTCAAGTTGTCAACAATCCGCAGCAATTTTTCCTGTAAAACGTAATTTATAATTATAATTAAAGAAAACATTGAGCTCATATTTCGCTGCTAGGAGTTTAAATATTTTGGCACATGGCAATGAGATTGCAAAAACTAAGTTAAACAGATTCAGCGGTTATTGTTGCAGAAACGGGTGAAATTAAAAGAAAAAGTCCTCTCATGTAAGCTGATACCGCACAGGCTGCACTATAAACACGTTCCGTTCTCACTAATGCACTTTCACTTTAATAATAAATTTATGGACCTTAACACAAATAATGTAATCCCCTTTGCAGTCCTTGACGAAGTTGATGGCAGTCTCCAGGGTGTTGTCACTATCGTTTGCCGAAGCAAAAGCCGCAAGGGCAACCACGAGAGCAATGGTAAACTTCATTTTTTATTTTTAAATTTATTTTTTCTTTCACTGGCCGAATTGTTAATTTTCTGACATCGAGAGATGTCAAGCTATGTTTGGCGAGGTAGCGAGCACGCCATACAGTTTTATCATTTCCCCCCCACCTGCATTATATGTTTTGCTCATACGAAGCTCTCATCTAGGTTAAGATGAAATTTGATTCAGTTTGGACCCTAATGTTTATGCAAATAAGTTCTTTTCGAAGCAAATATTTGAGGACACCTTAAGGTATCGTAGAGGGTCACGATTTTAATTTTGAGGACATTATAGAAATATAATAATGAATCAAAACGGTGTATTTGATAGAAATTATGGTAATTGATGAGTCTCTATATCATTGGATGTTTTTTCTTTGACATTAGGGATATTATAAAAAGCAGTCCTTGTGGATTGGCATGCGGTTTCTCTTGCTTATGTTAGAGAAATTGATAACTTAAGTATATAAATGTTATAATGAAGACATTATAAAGTTTAAATAATAATATTACTTATTTTATTTATCTTAAAAAAAATCTTGACTGTGAATGATATACATAAAATTAAATATTGTATTGATTAGAATATTTATAATTGAAATTAAAAGACAAATATCAAATAATTTGCTTTGAAAAACAATCAACAAATATCAATTTAGAACACTTTTTTTATTTATGATTCAATATTAATTATCTTATTGAAACAAAAATATTTCATAGACTAATTATTGTTTTGAAAATCGCTTCTATCCGGTTGTGTGCAAATTTGATGTAAATTGTACATAATATTTTTTCATTCAATAGGATATTGTACGTAATATGTAAATTATGTGTAATTATATTCTATAAATAGTTGGTCAATCCTTATACAACACATAATGATGCAGCCGGTCATTTCACTGAGGAAGCAAGTACATATCTTAAACTAGTTTGACATGGTTTGCTCACATTAAAAGGTGCAAATAGAAATTCGACACTCAAAAACCAGTTTTTTAAAACCTCTTCATTATAGCATTACCTTATGTAATTACATTTTTTCTAAATTTAAATCAATTGAATAAAGATATAAATAAAAATATGTTCGCAATAAATTATCATTAAACGTACTTTTGATTGACTGAAACAACGGGAAATGGATAATAACTCTTGCTCTTGTTTCTGAAATCTCATATAAGTCTCCCTTATACACAGCGAACATTATTTTAAATCTTTATTTCCCATTTAACACTTATGCATTTAAAAAGTTCAGTTTATTCATTAATAATACCAATATAAGAGCGAGCGGTGCCTCAAAGGGCCAGATCTTGACGACTCTCATCATTGAGTGGTTTTTAAAACTTCATCCCACTATGGTCATTGTTTAGGTTGTGCCGCAAGGTCGATGAGTTTAATTACTTCCTGAAAAATATAGAGTGACTCCTGATACCCTTACATATTTCAACAAGTCACAGATGTATCTATTTAACCTATCGCAGTCCACTGCTGGACATAGGTCTCCCCCATTTTGCGCCAGATATCCCGGTCCTCCGCTTTTCTCATCCAGCCTCCACCAGCGACCTTTCGCAAGTCGTCGGTCCATCGGGCCGGAGGGCGTCCTACGCTGATGTATATACGAGAATAAATAATTAACACAAGTTATCTAAGTAGGGCAGGCTTCGAAGGCTTATTGTTGTGGAATGTTGCCTTCCGATCTAGAGGGTGCAGATTTAAACCCCGCTATGTGTTTTTGAATTTTCGAAAGCGTACGTTTATCAGACGCTCTTACGGCGAAGGCATACATCGAGAGGAAACCTGCACACGCTTGCTATGGGATCAAGCAAGCAAGCAGCAAGATTGGTTTATTTAGTTATTTTCATAGTATAATGTCATATGGTCTTCTGTTGTGGGGCTCAGCTGCTGATAAACACTATATTTGTACTTCAAAAAAGAGCCATCCGAGCCATTTATAACCTTAGACACGTGATTCACTTCGGAAGTATTTAAAAAAATCGATATTTTAACAGTAGCGTCTCAATACATTTACCATAATCTAGTTTATGTCCACAAAATCTTCATTTATTGAAAAAAATTGTGAACGTACAAACTTTAATACTAGGAACAAAAAACAAACTTGCTGTCCCAAATTAGACTAAGTAAAGTAGGAAAATCATTTGTTGGAAGAGGCATAACATTCTTTAATAAAATACCACAAATCTTGCCGAATTGCCTTTTCACCAGTTTAAATTAAAGATTAAAAAAACCCTCTTGAAAAAAGGTTACTATACAATAGAAGAATATTATCGGATAAGATGTGTGTCTTGCACTTAGTGTTCCAGTTACAAAATCTTTGTAATAAATTATGTAAATCTATGTGTAGGTAAATGACAAAACTGTAACCACTGATATAAAAAGATTAAAAGAGTAACTCGAGTTTCTTGCCGCTCTTCTCGAAGATCCTACTTATTCCGAACCGGTGGTAGAGTCACAAAAAATATGATAATAATAACAATTGACGATTCAAAAGTATCTGTAACAGATTTATTTGAATAAAGATTTTTTTTCTTTCTTTCTTTCTTTCTTTCAAGGTCGGCAATCCCACTGGGCTCGCGTGGATCACCGAGGCCTATACACCCTATACGGGTAGGTTCGTGCCCCTCCGTAGGGATGTATGATGAGCTGATGATGATGATCTTAGTGGGTTCATAAATAATATAAATAACTTTAAACGATATAGAAGAAAGTCCGTGCCGCTGAAACAATTAGCTCTTTCCGTGATATTTGTAGAAAGAGAACACTATACATTTTTATTGTATTAGAAAGAGATGATCATAAACACATAATCGATCGATATCGAAAGTTAGATGTGTATGAAGATGACAGGGGACCGTTAAAGAACCTTTACACTAAACGAGTTGGGTATATTTGATCCTACTTATTCCGAACCGGTGGTAGTCATTAAAAAATATAATAATAACAAAAAATTACTATTCAAAAGTTTCTGTAACAGATTTATTTCAATCAACATTTTTTTCTTTCTGCATTTGTTAATAAAAACAAATATTATCCTCGAAGTAAACAGTTCAGCTTTGATAGCTGATAGACCAATTATAATGCTTTGATAAATAAAACGGACAAAAATTTACTATTACGAATTTAAGACTAAGTAGCAAAACTTTTTTAACACGATTATGATTGGGCTTCATTATTGTGAAGGGGAAAAGTTGAATTAAATGTAGTTGAATAATTGTTATGATATATACGACTATCTTATTTTAAAAGATTGTAAATTGGCGATATGTGGCCTTAAATAAACCAAAAATTAAACATATTACTCTCCTCCAATATACCTCCAATATATATAATATAAAATGTCCATGAGGACAGTTATTTTTGCCGTAGTCGTAATATTGTGTCCTTAATTCCGATTTTCTTCAACAATCAATACCGATCAAATGACTTATTAATCATAGAGACTATTTATCAATGTATGTAACCACTCACCAAGTCTGCTGCCAGCTATAGTATAAGGGAAATGAGAAATTAGTATAATTCGTCGTTAAAATATTAATAAAAACTTTTTGGATCAAGAGGGTAGGCAGAGATAATGGGGACATACTTCCCTAGCTTCAGCCACATCCACCAATCTTTTCATGCAAGCTCTTTGGGAGCAAGACCTCAGCCTTCTTAAGGGCTTGACTAATTTGGTAAGTCCTTCTGGGTCATCCCCGCCTCGTGTATCCTGCCACATTCGCACAATAAACCTGTTAACACTTACAGTGAGTGTTGTTTTTTCAATACATATCATCATAATTAAATATAAATCATCATCATATTTACAAACCGCCACTCAGCTTTTAATAAAAAATAAGCTCACATAGAACGAAAATAAGGTTTTTAAGAGAAATAAACAATAAATTGTGATTATTAAATTAAAATAATTTAATAACCTTAAGGTGTTTTTTTTTTATACAATTTTACGCACTGACCACAAGCTTCCACCGCAGAGTGTAAATGCACCTAAAATGCGCAATATGGTCAAAATTTGAGACTCATCGTGAACAAGGCAGACGAGTTCGCATAGCACGCGGACTTTCGTTTTCTTGCCTTCGTTTACTTTCAATTGTATCGTTGATGGTGTTTCCGGATTTTGCCTTTAAAGGGCAAAGTTCTCACTTGAGGTGTTTAGTTTAGTAACAAATGTACCTATATCATCACATTACCAAGCATTAAGTTGAATTAGCTGCTTTAGAAGTTTCTTAAGCTAATTCAACTTAATATGCTTAGTTAAGTTGAAAATGAAATTGGAAATGAAAAACATTCGTTTTATTCTATTGATAGTAATATGGAGCATAATCTTAAAACTTTATGGACCAAAACCAACCTGTGGTATATGATTCTGTAATAAATTACTTGTGAACTCTCAACACACACTTGTATAGCGAGGCGGGTTACAGACGTTACAGTTCGTGACCCTGATGATAACTTTATTGGAGAAGACCTTATCAATAGTACTGGTTTACAAGCTCTTCTTCAACCTATCGCAAGCAACTGCTGAACATAGGTCTTCCCCATTTTGCGCCAGATTTCCCGGTCCTCCGCTTTTCCTATCTAGCCTCCACCAGCGACCTTTCACAAGTCGTCGATCCATCGGGCCGGAGGGCGACCTCCGCTATGCTTGCCATGACGCGGTTTTCACTCCAGAACTCGTATGCTTCAACAACCATCTACGACATACGTGAGAAGCCCACTGCCACTTCAACCTTCTGATCCAGCGGGCTTTGTTGGTAGCTTCAGTTATCTAACGGATTAAATCATTTCTGATCTTATCCCTAAGAGAGACCCCGAGCATAGCTCGCTCCATTGCACGTTGAGTGAAGTATACAATAGTAAGATCCCTTATATAATATTTGAGTTCGTTCAAAAATTATTATAAAAGCGCTTAGTTATTTTTCTGTTTAACTTGAGTACTGATCGTCTAGGCAGGTACCACTGCCAGATATCGTCTCATGAAATAGAAGAGTTTTGGACTTCTGTGTTTCGGGATGAGGGCACTGTACCTAGCTAGTCAAATTATCGGATAAAAGAGTCCTTAAATCTGTTGTCTCGGTTGACGGGCGCAGAGCGACATTAATGGAGAGAAATCAGTTCATGGTCTCAATCAGTGCTGCTCTTTTGATGGTCAGGCGTATTACTTACCATCACGTGAGCGTGCTGACAGTCCTGCATTCTTTGTAACGTAAAAAAACATTATGCACACATTTTTGATGAACAAATTATATACATCCCACATTTATAAGGTGATTATCCAGTGCCTTAGTAGGATAAAAAATTATGCGTTTCATTGTGATATCTAAAGAAACAGCTTATTAATAAAACAATAGAAGAATTCAAAATTGTACTATGCACTCAAACTTACACTTTTACTTGTTCTCAAATCAATTATACTTCTTATGTATGTTAAATAAAACGAAAGTTAATTATGCTTTACAAGTACATTAAACAATAGTAAAGTTGTGCGAAAACTCTGCTCGATTTTCTTCTGCCCATTGTTTACAATCTTCGAATTTTACACTTGGCTCTTTTCTGTACAATTAAAGTAATGTTATTTAAGTATGATAACTTAGTTGTTTGCAGTTTCCCTTAATATTATAGTCAATTGAACGTCATTATTTGTTGTTCTACCAATTTTCATACGTTATGTAAACTTTTAAAGGTTGTATGGATGAATCTCTGATGATACGTACAACAAATTCTTCTGATTCAATGTTATAATGTCAATACATTATAACATTGAATTCAAGAAATCTAATGTATTAGTTTTATGAAAATATAAGTTTTGAATAGTTATTAGGAAGGGTCTTTGTTCAGCAATGGACCTAATTAGGTTTAAATGGAAAAATAATTTTGTGTCAAATTAGCGTAACGTCCTCTTTCATTGTGTATGCTAATGTTAAGATAGTAAAAACACAGATAATATTATAATTAATATTAATAATTACTATAGTAAAAAAATATTATTCATACCTAGGTCACCCTTAGGTAAAAAATTCAGAACTATTAGCCATTGCCAAGTATTTGATAGGAAATAGCGTACATACGTAGTAAAGGCAAGGATGTTGAAGGAGTGGGGTTATATTGCGAATAGTATAATTATGGCCTCGTATTTCGTCGATGCCACAACCAAGCAACACTTCAAGGCAACTCCATTTCTTTATGCTTCTGCCTGCAAACAACGTCTTACAATGTGTTCTGGAAATATGTAGGTTAGTGTCAAACATTGTATTATTTGAAGTGGCTCTTTAAATAATAACTATTTTTCATCACTACATCAACCGTAGTAGCCCAAAACTCGTGGTACAGCATTCTCTACAGCTCTTATTAAATCTTGATTTTTCAATAATCAATCATGCTAGTGGCCCATCTAAATGGAGATTTAAAGTCGGATTAAAAATACTTATTACGACGAATATGGCGTATCAAAGAACTGAGTAGCTGAAACACATTTGTCCTGGTACGAACTTGGCGATGCATATGCATATAACCTGCGTATTTAGAAGAGTGATACGTAGGGATGTTTATTGAAGGAACGAAAGGGCAGGCGAGATTTCATGTCTGAAATTAATAGGTATTTTCTTCATACAAACCCGTGGCATTTAAAAAACAAGTGCATTGGCTTTTTCTGGGCAAGCTCGCTCCATCTTAGAGCACGTCTCTTCCATTAGGATAGTCTGTGATCAAGAGCAAGCCAATCATAATTTAAAAAAAACAGCATGCTTTATCGTACGTGCCGTAGATTGTTACCGCCGGATAAGGCGTCTTCTGACACTATTGTATCCAATGAAAAAAGCCTAAGGAGGAATGGTTGGAATGCATTAGGAAAGATATGGCCATCTAATTCAATGTTAAAAAGGTTGCAAAAAGGTTGTCAGACGGCCAAAAAAAGCCAATCATAGTCAGGTTTTTGAATAGCTTTTACAGGCAAAATTTACGGTGCTTAGTGGCAATTCTTTTATGAGATATGTTACTATTACGCGGATTACCCGTATACATTTGAAATTTAAGTACTACTGAGTCATATTTCTTATGTCAGAGTTCAATGACTGTATTACGCTATGGTCTTACGTATATCGAATGTTGGTACACGTTTGTTTATTAAAAATTAAAGGCTATATTTAGTTGAAAGTCGTGCATCTAACATCATCTGGATGGGTGATCGCAAATATTATCTCGAGTTCTTACGTTATTTAGTGAAAACATATTTTAATCCTTTATTATGTAAGATATAATATAATCTCATTCTTGATATTTTAAAATCTTATTGTAAGTTATCTGTAAAGTGACGACAGCCTAAAATTTAATTGTTACGGTCCCTTCTTTTCCCGCAGGTGCCGTAAAAGCGGTTTAGGGACAAAACATGAGTAGCGGCAGTGTTCACTTTAAACCGAACCTTTAATAAATAGAATTTTTAGGTGGTCTAAATTCAAACCGTCTTTGTGGCGCGGCCTAAATGATCGTTTACATTATGCAAAGTCTTGCTTGCCTAAGTAACTGTTTTCAGCAAGATTTAATGAGAGCTGTAGAGAATGCTGTCTGCTACAGAGTCTTTGAGCTACTACGGTTCGATTATGTTTTTTTCATTGATACGCTAAGATTAAGAATGGGAATCTCCGGTCGGCCTACTGAGGTTTGGGATTGTAGTTTTAATGAAGAGATCACATAGCTCTCACTATCGCTGAGGTGGAATTAAGTACTACTACCGGTTGCTAAATAACCATAATTATAAGTGTTAAAAGATATATATCTGATTTTATCTCAGGGAAAACCTTGGAATATATCAAAATATCTAGGAGCTTTAATTACGTTTTTAAAATTATGGTAAACATTCGAAAGCTATTTTTACGTTTGTTGGCGTTACACTCTCATTATTTTAAATTATTACGCAGTGCTAGTAAACATAAGCAAGTAATGAATTTATCCTAATATTATATACATACATATAAATTAATATAGCAGTTTAATGCGTAATATAATTAAATAAGAAGAGCGTCGGTGGCTCAATGGTGTGGACCGCCGCCTTCCTACCGGTAGGGCTGAGGTTCAAATCCCGACACTTAACAATGTATTTTCGAATTTTCGAAGATATATGTACGTTATCCGACGCTACGGTGAAGGAAAACATCGTGAGGAAATCTTCATGCACACCTGCGAAGAGATTCGAAGGTTGTGTGTGAAGTCGTCCAATCTCACTGGGCCCGCATGGACGACTAAGGCCTAATCACCCTATAGGGTAGGCTCGTGCCCCTCGGTGGGGACGTTTAATGAGCTGATGATGATGATAATTAAATGCTATCTCGCTCGGGTGTAATGCATAAGTGGGTCACCAATTCACCATACTTAATTTGATGCACCACGTCCAAGTACGTCCACGTCTATTTTGCCTATCATTGGTTTTTTTATTCAGAATATATTTTTTTTTTGCATATTTTTTTTGACACATTTTTCCATATTTGCTTAGGTCTACCTCTTCTCTTTCAATCTTGAACAGTCATAAATACTTTTCTGGTCATTGATTCGAATTTTTTATTTATACCAGGATAAAATTATAGTGTTCATTACGTATGTCAGAAGAAGCCAGTAAGTGCTGTATGTTTTATTCTATCTACCACTTCGTTATGGTTCATGTAAGTTATTTGACGACTAACATTTTTTATATTATTATAGGTCATCATCATTACAGTCTAAACTGTATACTGCTGAACAAATTTCTCATTTAATGAATCCCGAGCCTAAACCAAATCATCGGTCCATCTGTTATGTATGTCGGAAACATTAACCATTTTGTTTTCATCGTTATATTATTAACATTACAGTAAAACCATCATGAATAATGAAACAAAATGTTTATTGAAAGAACTGAAGATGAATGGGCATTGAAATTGAATAATTTTTTTCAGACGTGAAAGCAAGGATAGTCACCAGTTTCTTTATCTAAAAGCATGCCATCACAGGTTAAATTTTTCTTCCACAACCACCCAATATACAAATCTTAATAAATTCACAAAATCGCCACCAAATTCCAAAATACCGGTAACGAAGTGGGTCACACAAAATATTTGCGTACATTACAGAAATTCTTAATGTGAGAGTTGATAACTCTCTCAAAGGTTTTACGTGAAAACACTAAACTGAAATAAGACGTGTTACGTAATGTGTGGTACGCGTCGGTTTTTTAATCTCACCCGCTGATGGTCGGTGAAAAAAAAGGCTCAAAGAAACCTGTCCAATCACGTTTTGTAAACATACAGACAAACGTTGCATCGAGCTTGTTCTAGAGCATGCGCGGCGAGCCTTTACAATGCTTATCTTGACCCATGGGTTCTATAAACAGTTAAAGAACTTGTATTCAAACTCATTAATTGTGTTTTAATTATATCTATCTATTTGTATTTTGTAGAATTTTACATCATTACTTGTTTGTATTCAAATCTAATGGATTTGCTTTAAGCAATCAAATTGTTAGAAAAGTTTCTGAAAACAAAGACATGTGGTTAACTTTTGTACAATATTTCTGAATATCACTAATTGTTAGATATTTATTAATAAATTTATTTCTAGTAACAAGCATCATTTGATAGTAACAATATTAACTAAGGACACCTATATGAAAATAGAGTTTATTATTATTATGTTTTCGAAATCCTAAGATTCACTGGCCACATGGTGGCCCGGTCTTTTGGAAGGCATGTGTGAGGCCGAAAAGAACAGCACAGAGGCCCTTTTTCGAATTTTCATTCTTTGTATGTGTTACATGTGGCGGATGCCATCACAGAATGCATAATATGATACAACTCATTTTGACCCCCACCAGGTGTAAAGACTATTGAAAATATATGGAAACTATTATACTGGGCTATGGAATTGGGTTTTGGTAGACTGGCTATCTGGGCTATGGGAGAGACTACAGACGCCTTCCATAAACTAGTCTCAAAGTAAAATAGCATATTATTATATGCCCTATTTATAAAAATTGCAGACTTAATATAATCAACCAACTGCCACATTAATGTAAAAATTATATACCAAGTCGGTTGGACATGTGTCAATTATGTCCTGAGACGTTATTTATATACGTTATCCAGACCTAAATTTAGACACTTTTATTTTGTATAGCCGTCAACTATATTACTTGGCGTCTGAGTGATGGAAAATATTATTTCTTAAAGGATCTCAATTATGCAAAAATTACGCAAAATATTCTATTTTTTTTTCAGATAGTGGTAGTGATATACTAGTCGATAAATTATTAACTTATTCACTGTACTATTGATATTTAATCAGAGAATAAATGGCAAACATGTCCACGAGCAAGTTCGCTAAATGTGCTCGGCAAAATAACCAACGAGAGTACCCAACCAAACAGGTGCTACGGAAGCGAGGAGACAAGTGATCACTTTCACAGACCACACATTTGCGCCTACATACGTGAATTAATACGTTGTCTCATTCATAAGTAGGTTATATTGAGGCCCGGCGTGTTTTCAGTTCCACGTCTGCTTAATACACGTTGTATATTATGCAAATTACTATTGATTTTTATTTATATATAGAGTTCACCTTATATCCCAAAATAATTCACCTAGTGCCTGCCTCTGTGGTCTAATGGGTACTGCGTTCGGATTAAATCGCTGGGTTTGAATCCCGCGGGGAATATGTTACTGGGTGCGATTTGTACCAGTTTATCATCAGCTCATTAGAGAGACCTCTCCCCACCGAGGGGCACGAGCCTACCCGTTAGGTTGGAATATTATATCCTGAATTACCTGATTGTCTGAAAAGAAATATAATATCATCCTTCCGAGGGCACGTTATGTCTTCGATCTCGGCTACACCCTAAATATGGTAGGAATTAATACCCACTAATGGCATTGGGCACTCGTACTAAACTAACTCGTATAATTTCTGGAAAAGCCTGTGCTTTGCAGAGGGTCGTAATAGGCTGATTATGAAAACTAAGACCCTAAGTATGCAATTTGGCAGGGCAAGCTCTTCTCTTTTGAAAGTAATTAATTCTGCCGAATATTGTACGAGGTTTTGCGTACCAACATGCACTGGACAAACACGGTGGGATCCATTCTGAAAAGTCCCTATTTGAAAAATCATAGTAAGCTTTTTGAAGGGATTCTGACTGCCAATTACAACCTAAAAATAATGTTTAAGTACAAACACTTGGTTAAATAGGGTATAAGGTGCGATACTTAGAAATTTTATTAGGTATCCACTATGGTGCCAGATACCGTCCCTTGAAATATACTTATAACAAGTCTTTGTAAAGTCTGAGAGATTTCATGTAGTGATAATATTTGCTAAGTTATTTTTATCATAATTGTTAACAAAATGGTGAAATAGGAATTGTGATCGTGCATTACTTTCGACGGCTGAACTATAAAGGTCCTAACGTTTGATGCTTTTTGACAATCATAATATTTTATTATTATAAAAGGGATAGCAAACAAGTAATAAATGAAAATGGTTTTATTAAAGCAGCGGGATACTTCTTAGTAATCATAAAAGTAGAAATAAAGTCATCTAGTTTTTTTAAGATCATAGTTTACTCAAGTGTTCTAGTCCTGGGAAAAGCTTCGAGAAATGTGATAATCAATTAGGTACCTCTTTCACATCAACATAGGAAACAAGTTTCAAATGCAGTTAGTCGGATGCAGTAACAACATCGCCCTAGGCTCTAGGTCGTATCTATCTGAAGGATGAAGCAACAATGTTGTACGAAATAAAGATACATTTATTTAAACAATCATTTCAATTGAATTAGGAAAACATTTTCTAGGTTTTATCAGTATCTTTAATTATTACTTTAATATCTTGCTTTCCCTTTAGAGAGGTAACAGCTTCAATCTAAAAATATGTAAAAAATAATTATTTCATTACTGCTTAAAAGTCCAGTAAAAATGGTCCAAAACTACTACCCTGCGGTACACCTTTAATAATTCCATAGATAAGTACCTACGGTGACATTCTGTTGTCAGTCATATAAGTCGAGAGCTACTTCTAATTTCTAATCGTTTTGCATTAAAAACCCATACTTGTGTCGATCACGACCCAAAAGCGATATATTAAACTACTACTATACACACTCAATAGTGAAACATTTGGGGCGTACGTGACGGGGAAGTGTAGTGTCCAATTTGATGTCGAAATGAGGTATTTTTGATGAATATGCATTATGAGCTGCATGGGTTTGCTTGTTCCGATTTTCACTTTTCCAAGGAATCTAGAAAGTGAAATAAGTTGTTCCGACCAATGCAGGATTTTTTGGAATACTTTCCCATAATTGCAATAATTGTTTATAAATATGATTTATATGCGCCTGTTAATATACATTTAATATTGTTTTATTGACAATCTCTTTTATCCAGTCTCTTTTATTTAATTGAAAAAAAAAATTAATGCATAAATTAGACAATAATATGATACATAACTGACTAAAATTCAAATAATTATCTTGAGATTTCGTTGACAGTTAAAAAACTTCGCCCGGACTCATCGTTGATATGTATAGTTAATTTACATAGGCTAGCATTTAAATAGAGAAGCCCATATATTCTTGAAATCACAGACTCATCTTAAAACACACAGTACATGAATTCTCTTATCTGATTTACGCATTGCATCTGAGTTGGTTTTGTCTGTCTCTGACCATTATGTGGAGATTTGATTAATGGCTTTAACAATACACAATCGTAAACTTTACAAAAACACGACCGGTATGTTGGTGAACAGGTGAAATAGAGGTTCCCACGTATATAACATTACTTACGATCTGCCACAACAAATAAATAATAAATAAATATCCACTGACATCACACGCGCATCTAGCCCCAAGTTAAGTGAAGCTATATTATGGGTACTAAAAAGGATAAATATTCTTATAATTTTTTTTTTTAAATACATATTTTTTTTACATAGAAAATACCTAGACCATTACAAAGAGACATGTTCATGCACACAAAGTTTGTACTGCCCGAGGATCGAACCCGGAACCCTTGTTGCAGTCACGTCTCAACGACAACGCCAAACGATGTCGTCAAAATTAAAGATCTTTCAACCTATCGCAGTTCACTGCTGACATAGGTCTCTCCCGTTTGGTGCCAGACTAATTACTCGTATATTATCTTACACCCTGTTTAATTACATCATATGTCTGATTATATTTTATGTGAAAAACAATACACGGTTACCTTGAAAAACATTAAAATGGAACTTTGTATATACAATTTCGAGAAGAGTGTTATTATACCAAAGTTAATAATATTATGCAGGCAGCATCGTTAAAGTTGATTCTGTGTAAAAGATATTGTTCCATAAATTCTATATTTGTTTTGAAGATATGATCATTAAAGCTTTACCACATATCGGTGAAACTTCTATACGCAACGTACTTTTATACGCTATCTATTACTATGCCAATATGGCTACAGACTCAAAACCGATGAAAGTTTTATTATCGCATAGCGAGTAACAAATATTTGCGGTCGGCGCGGTGCGTGACGCTGATTCATCGTGTGACGGTCTATGAGTAAAACACGAGAGCTTTTGTGGAGGCGGTATATGAAGTTCAAATATTATTTGAAAAACTTACTACGTTTATTACAGTTTTAATATAAATTTAATTGGTTTAATGGTACACAGCAGTATGCCTTTAGAAAACATATAACTCTTATTTCACGGGACCATATCTGGCATGGCGTTAGGTACCTACCTAGAGCCTCTTTATATATATATATATATATATATATATATATATATAATATATATATATATATATATATATATTATAATATATATTATATATATATATATATATATATATATATATTATCGAGCCTACCAAAAAGAAAAACCACATAATTTTTGAGTTATCATCACTTACCATCACTTCCTAGAAAACTTATTCTGATTATATCATCAGCATATGCTACGAAAGGCAATCCAAAGGGTCTTTGAAGTTCTGGTCAGGCATTTTTTATAGATTCATTTTAAAAATTGTTATACCCTGTAGTTGTCAAATTTTTTGCTCCTAACAAACATGGAAATAAAGTAACAAAATTGTGTTTAAATTACCCAATAATATTGTGTACATATTTTATAATATAATATTGCTAATAGTTTTAAAACTTTACTGAAACCATAATCGGATATCGTATTTACAAGCCGCATCCAACATTCATACTCAACTTATTTTAGTGTGCACTTTTCTGACGTAAATGTTTCGAAGTGAGAGTAATCCATATTATTACATTATTACATGTGCCATGTTGTCTAACACGGGTAATCTATCTCTATTTTTAATGGTAAGTTTTAAACTTAACACGCGATTTTCCTATCGACCTATTAAATACATTATACAAGTAAGTCAGCAACTTCCTAGTTAATTTTATAGTGTTTTGTGTATTGGCGAAAGTATGAAAAATGATAATTTAACTACTACAAAGTTATTTAATGACACCCATGTCTTTAAGTGGTCTTTGACAGGTTAATGTTATGTCCTAATATGAAATTGTCATAGTAGTATAGTACGTACAATAAAAAATCAACAGACGCTGTCCAAACAAGATTTGAATCAAGATGACGCTGCCCACGGAATTACCAAGCCAAACCCTCCATTAACAAAAAGCTTAACTAATTAAGAATTCGAAACGCACATCTGAGGCGCAATTAAAATAACACACACGGATGAATTTGCACATGTACGCGACCAAATTAATTAAAATACCGTTAATTAGGCTCTTGCATGCTGCTTCAATCTCACTTTTACTAACAAACCATAGGATAGTACCATGAAAACCTTAGCTACCAATCCACATTGTGTGTTTGACGACCCATTTGGTGTTGCGGTTGAAACGTCGACTGCAACACCAAGGGTTCCGAGTTCGATCCCCGGGCAGTACAAACATTTGTGTGCATGAACATGTCTGTTTGTATTGGTCTGGGTGTTTTCTGTGTATAATATGCATGTATTTACAAAAAATAATTATATAAGTATGTTTATCTGTTGTTTAGTACCCATAATACAGGCTTCACGCTTAACTTGGGGCTAAATGGTGCTGTGTAAATGTCAGTGGATATTTATTTATTTATTATTATTTATTTATTTATGTATGCGTGGATATTTGCCAAATCTGCTTATTTTTATGCTTAGTCGGGAGGCAGTTGCTAGCAGTGAGATGTTAAAGGTCGTTTGATTGTATGATTGACGCCGAATTTATCCAAAGCCAGGAATTTATAAATCTACTTTTAGGACTTCTTCGACTCGGCAGTAGCGCTCATTGTCTCCTCTGCTGATTATACAACAGCAACTAATAATAATAATTCACTCGCGCGCGAAAACGTCGACGTCCACGGACGTGCTAGACGATCCAGACTACCCTATCACGGTCGCCGCCGCAGCGGCCAAAATAGCTAAAACATTACAACACAAACCGACAACTGAGATTCCGTCCGCGCCGGCGGGAGCCATTATCGGATGTGCCTGTACACAGTCCCTATTCGCGTAACTGACGTATGCCGGGCCGCTTTTCTACTCAAACATATGTTAGGCTACCATGGTTCGAGTCCCACTATGGGACGACATGTTTGTACAGCCCGGGGATCGAACCCGGAGCCCTTGGTGAAGTAGCCGACGTATCGACCATTACGCTAAATTGGTCGTCGAGGTACTATCATGTAAGTTTTATAGTGACGTTTACGATATTTTCCAACACAATGTACTATTTACTCATAATACATGATTAGCCTATTCGTGATTGCAATACTGTATAAAAATAGCGTGATTACAAAGAACCAGCATTATAAAGGAAATTAGGTAAGAGTGCCGGGAATGTAATTAAAGTGAAAGTACCATAGTCTTTATAATCGTATGCGTATCTACTTATATATTAGTTAACAGGACGCAAGTAAAGCTTAGACATTGTCAGAGATAAAATATACATTGCCAACTACAATAAACTATAAGTATAATCTCGAAGAAATATCAACCAAAAATGGCCAACTTTTAAAAAATACTTGATGTTCACGATTAAAAATCCATAGATACAGTCATTACCATGACGACCCATTTGGTGTAGCGGTTGATACGTCGACTGTAACACCAAGGGTTCCGGGTTCGATCCCCGGGCAGTACAAACATTGTGTGCATGAACATGTCTGTTTGTAATGGTCTGGGTGTTTCTATGTTTAATATTTTTTACAAAAAAATATATAGAAGTGTGTTTATCTGTTGTTTGGTGCCCATAATACAGGCTTCACGCTCAACTTGGGGCTAGGTGGCGCTGCATGAATGTCAGTGGATATTTATTTATTTTGTAATATTTTTATTTCAAATTTATATGGTATTAGGTTCCCAAAAAACATCGCATAATATGTGTAAAATTAAAGGTCAAATTAATGCCAATGATTCAAAATTCAACCTGTATCGTACTATTCATATGCATATAGTAAACGATTTTTTCAATATTACAATGCAACAATCAATATGCAACCTCTACTGTCTCCTAGCTATAAAACTTGCCAACCAAGATAGCCAAAAAAATCAGTAATGGTAGACTTGTTATTTTTTTAAATAAATTTTAAACATATCTGTCGTCAGAGCGTCGGTGGCTCAATGGTGTGGACTGTTGCCCCTCTACCGGAAGGGCTGAGGTTTAAATCTGCCACGTACCAAAGTCAGATTTCGAATTTTCGAAATCATAGGTATGTACGTTATTCAACGCTCTTATGGTGAATGTGAAAACATCGTGAAGAAACCTGCGCACGCCTGTGAAGAGATTCAAAGGTTGTGCGTGAAGTCGTCCAACCCGCACTGGGCTCGCGTGGACGATTATGGCCTTAAAACCCTATACGGGTAGGCTTGTGCCCCTCGGTGGGGACGTTTAATAAGCTGATGATGATGATGATGATGATAAACATATCGTTTGTTGTTTCTTTTTCCCAGTACGAATTACGCAAGCATCAATTACTGATGGCTAGGAACATAAATGGAAATTAAAGATACGTCCAATATGCATACGGTCATGATGTATAAGCAATTAGATAATACGATGGTTATTTTTAGAATACAACTGATATGTATCAAACTTACTATGTATGCGTACGAAACCAATTTGTATGCTAATTCAATTTGATAATTTCATAGGAGAAAAAGTGAATTTAACGAGTTACGGTCCGCTTTGTCTAGCTTTTTTATGAGTTTATAAGTGATATAACTTTTTGTTAGATAAAATTGTTTTGTAGAGCCCTTTTTATACGGATGGTCTTCTTGTTTTGATATCGAAATTCTAAACAATATCTTTAGACATCAAGTAATGATGATGAAGATTTTTTGGTGGGTTTGCTCTTGAACGCAGATTATCCTAGCGGAAGAGACGTGATCTAAGGTAGCGAGCTAGCCCAGAAAAAGCCTATTTACTCGTTATATATACTTATTATGATAATATTATACTTCCGAACTTATCCGTAAGCAAATTTATCTTAAACTGACACCCTAACACTATAAGTTGGCTTTTATCAGAGAAGAGAATGAAGGAAAGACAATATTTATTTGTCCACAAACACCGAATTATATACGATCAATTGTCTAATGCAACTTATTTGGTAAGTACAAACAATGACATATAACATAATTTTTGAATTTTCTTTAATATCCGTCTAATAAGTTTATTATACACAGTATAAAACCATGAGAATGATGGGTTCAGCAGAAGAGCGTCGGTGGCTCATTGGCGTGGATAGTTGTCTTCCGATCAAATCCCGCCCGGTACCTATGTTTTCGCTAATTTTTGAAATTGTATGTTCGTTTATCCGACGCTCTTACGATGAAGGAAAACATCGTCAGGTAACCTGCGCCTACGAAAAATATCAAAAGTTGTGCGTGAAGTCGGCCAATCCGCACTGGGCCTGCGTGGACGACTAAAGCATAGCGACGACTAAACGTGCCCTCCGAAGCATGTAATCATATTTTTTAGACAGTCAGGTGATATAGTGCAATGTCCTAACCAAACTGGGAAAAATCATACGAAGTGAATTTTCCCCGCGGGATTGAACCTACGTCCTCCAGGTCACGTAGTGATCTGACCCGAAGGCTGTACTCATTTGACTACAAAGGCAGGTAAGTTATTTTTTAATTTTTATGTTATAAATGTAGAGGACGACCAGGGCGCTCACCTGATGGTAAGTGATACGCCTTACCATGTCAGAGCGGTATTGAAGGAGACCAACAACTGATAGACAGTCATTATCCTCTAACAATACCGCACTGCGTCTGACACCCGAGACGATAATTTCACTAGCTACAGTGCTCTCATCCCAAAACACAAAAGTGCATAACACTCCTGTCTCGCGGGTACGATATCTGGCACTGCGGTGGTGGACTTAGACGTTTCAGTATCGAAACTACCACCTAATAAATTATGATGACAATTGATATTTTTTAAAAGCAGTGGGACTAATGGTTTGCTAACCTGATATAAACCCCCTGAAAGTTTTTAGAAATTCCGAAAAACATAAAATTTCTAAGAGCCTGCATGCAAGCAAGCGTGACCAGCAAAACCTAACTTGGTTTTTAAATTTCCGTTGCAAGTAGTAAAATGAGAAGATCTATTAGTATTCTTGTATATAGATTTAGTAGAGCCTGGGCTAGATTTTAGGAATCCTAATACAATACTTATGATATTACTTATTTGTTTACAAATGTTCGTCGGTGGTGGTGTTACCAACAGATTCGCTGTATGATCGTTTACTTATACATGATACCATAAAAAAAAATATACTACCGGTTTCTTTTAATGTTGCTATAAAGTCTCCTGGTAACAATAGTTATTTAACTATTGTTACCAAGAGACTATGATACAAGTGTTAGGTCTCGGTTTTTTTTGCCAAACCAGTAACATAGCGTAGGACGACCTCCGGCCCCATGGACCGATGATTTGCAAAAGGTCGCTGGTGGAGGCTGGAGGAGGAAAGCGGAGGACCGGGATATCTGGCGCAAAATGGGAGAAACCTATGTCCAGCAGTGGACTAAAAAAAACAACTGGCCTTAAATACTAATTTATGAGCATGTGCGTAGGAGGATGTCTGCACATACTAAACTTCCCCAGTGTTTTGAAAAAAAAAACACAATAAATTGAAACAAGAAAAAATTATTTTGTATGTTTTTGAAATACAACCATTCCAGAGTTTGTTTAATGTTATAACTGAACGGGACAATCAGTTCGCTTACCTGGTCGTAAGTGAACCGCCTGACCGTAACAGATGCAGTATTGAACGAAATGAATACCAGAAGATAGTCATTATTTCCCATACATTCCCAACATATTTTTCCAACACTGCAATAGGACGCATTTTTCTGTCCGAGATGAGGTGTTAGGTCTTATACTCGGTAATTTTACATGCTACCGTGCCTTAAATCCAAAAACAAAGACAAAATTAGCTTTAAACTAAGTAGCTAGGTTAAAAGATGAAAAAAAAAATACCTACAGGTATTACAAGACTTTTTAGACAGAGTGTGTCTCAGACGCTTTGTTTATTTCTTATGTTATTAGTGTACAGGACGGTCTGGATGCTCACCTGATGGTAAGTGATACGCCAGACCATGACAGCGGCATTGAAGGAGACCAACAACTGACAGTTATTATCCTCCAACAATGCCGCACTGCGCCCGTCACCCGAGACAACAGATGTTAGGTTACCGGTAATTTCACTAGCTACAGTGCCCTCATCCTGAAACACAAAAGTGCATAACACTCCTGTTTCACGGGATGATATCTGGCACTGCGGTGGTACCTACCTAGACGACTCGAAAATGCCTTGTATTTTTCTTCAATAAAACAACTGAAATGCGTAAAATAAAATGTGACATACTAAATCTCGTTCAATTAAATTCGCCGAATAGTTCACTGCTTGTAATCTTCCTCAATATTTGATGAGAGCAGAGAAAAATTTGGTGACATTCGTACAACAAAAGTAGTAAGTCAGAGCACAAGACTTATGGTAGATAACCCATGTTTTATAGGGTCTCAACGGTGAAGTTACTCAAGCACCTGTTCGTTGCTCCTTTGCAGGTGCACGTGATTATGGGTACCAACAGATGAGACTTTTGCCTATTTATGTTCGAGTACTTTGCCCGTTGCTACAAAATATGATTAAACGGAAAGTATGTTATTCTTTCTTCATCTTGAAATGGCTTTCAAACATAGACGTTGTAAGTACATTTATCACAACTAAAAGGTTAGTTTTGAGTGTACTTTTACCTTTTGATTATCAAAATAATAAAGTAACAGTCTTCATTCATATCAACGTGGCCTAGAATGTGAAGTACACTTGTCAAGCACAATCTTCTTAGCTAGATACAAGAGGATGTGGTCTAACTAGTTTTCTCGCTGGAAATATTTTAATTATC
>PQWD01003210.1:223037-320501 GCA_019425675.1 Leucinodes orbonalis
ATATGTATGCTAATTGTTTCGTAAGAAAATATTTTCTAGTAATTCACACTGTTCTATGGAAGATTTTAACAATGACAGTTTTGAGAAACGGCATCTCATTTATGCAGCAGAGCAATAAAAACGTGAGAGTAGAAAAAATAGTCCACGCGTTAAAAAGTAAAAACTGTTATATAAAACATTGTTTCTGTGTACATATATTTTAATTGTAGCTCATAACGTTCACCGAATTATAAATTTAAAAAAGTCACCAGACCGGTCCAGCGAGCACATATGATGAGAATCCAAAATAGAAAGTTATCTTTGCAACTTTGAAATTAATTACGCACTTAATGAAAGACAAGATTACTCTTGCATATCCAAAATCATCGACACTTAGAAGTGTATAAGAAAATTGTACAACGTTAAATCTGTCAACGGACATCCGCACCCATTCTGTGACATATACCATAAAAAGAAGACACTAGAAATCGTAAAAGCCAAACAGGTTCAGTAAGAGTTTCTCTAATCTATTAACAAGGTTGATTATGGTGGAAAGCGGTCGGACTAAGTCTAGTTTTTGCTAGATTTCCATAGTACCTTACACTTGTAAGCATGTAGGAGCGTACGCAACTAGTTTTATGGTTCCGTTAACTTGGCTCGGCGTGATCGAAATCTTGATCGAGAACTCAGTAAAAGTCTTGCTCCAAGCGGAATCTCGTTAACAAAATATGGAAGTAGGTTTGGAGCTTTCGAATAACGTCCGGTAATCGATGCACTTTCTAGATGAACGAGGTTGTTATGCAAACTGAACGTAACATCATGAATTTCAATGAAAGTGATATTGTTTAAATTTCAGCATAGCCCTCCATCGGACGCTTTGAATTTAAATTAGAACTTGGACAATGGTTGATTCTTGTTGTTTGCTGATGTTCGTTGGGTTCTATTTGCACGTACTTCCATACATCATTAACATTATGTGAGAATTCAAATTTCTGGGTCAGTGTATTGTTTTATTTATCGGCATCGCATTCCCATGCAACTTGTAATCATAATATCTAGACTTTTTCAACGCAGAGAAAACAGACAGTTACAAATTGCCACATTTCTTCATAATAATGTTGAATGTTGGTAATGAAGTCAGTAAGTCAGAAGTTATACTAAGACAACACTTTATGTTCTAGGCCGTGGCAAGAAGAAGAAGTTGAAGCAGCTGCTCCCCATCCTTGCACTCCTTCAACTGAAGATCCAGTCACTGATCCCCTTGTTTCTTGGAGTGATTGCCTTCGCCGCTGTCAAGGGTCTGATGTTAGCTAAGGCTGCTCTTCTTGCGTCTGCTCTGTTACTTCTGAAAAAACTCCTATCTAAAGGAGAGCACCATGAAAGCTACGAAGTAGTAGCTCACCCACACCATGATGAACATTATAGCCACGGCAGCAGCCACGGTGGTGGCTGGGGAAGGTCTTCTGATGCCCAAAACCTGGCCTACAGTGCCTACTCAAACTGATGCCTAAGATAGCTTTAAAAGGCCACTAGTCTTATGTTGAACTAGAATGGTCATTGTTATTTTCTTTGGTTAGTCTAGTACGGACCTCAGATCGAGATTCTAATATATTATTTAATAATTTATTTAAATTATTTAAAAGTTTGTTATTTAATTTAATTAACTGCGAACGAGTGCATCTTGTCTTATTTTTCCAAAGCATCGCCATTTCTTTATACATAATTATCATCATTATCATCTTTAATTTACTATTTACCTTTTTTTTACGTTTGTTGGTTGTTTATTTATTTTAATTTAAGTAATCTATTAAGTTATCAAAAGCTTTAAATATTATTAATAAATATTGAATCTAGTGTCTTTTCTCCTTTATAAATCACGTGTTCATTTATAATTCTTCTAGTCGTCTATTTAGTAGTATATTTATTAATCTTTTTTTTATGAATTATTATATCGCTTTTGTACATATGCTTCGTTTGCAAGTATTTATGTAAAATATTATTTTTTGCATCTTCATTAATAACTATAAGTTATACATATATATTTATAAATTTTCCATAACACTATTCTATTTTATGTATATTTTATTTCTATATGTAATACAAGGTGATGCTCTTCATGAATGTAAAAATGTTTACCTCTTAATTTCTTAGTAAATAAAGATAAATAATAATAACAAACCACCCTCAAACAAATAAAATATAATAGTCATTTATAAACATTTAGTTTTATTTCATGTGATAATTATGTTTACGCTTCGAAAATTTCCTTTTTTCCTTTTCGACCGGTGAAAAATAAAAAATTCACTGTAAATTTCACAAGACTTGTATTTTATGCCACACTACAAAACTATAAAGGTATAACTTATGAACCAACACGGAACTGAGTAGTGAAAGTTTTTAGGGCAGACACACCCTTTCTAGATATTTCTGGAACGTAGGCATTCTAATTCAAATAATGGTAATAATATTTCTGTCTAACCTACTTTTCTGTGCAGTTGTAAAAGCTTATTAGTTATTTTACAATATTTGTTTTGAGAAGATAATACCTATTGTGGTAAAAATTTATACGATGTTGTAATTCTCACAATATCCTTTTATCTATTAAGGTTTTTAAATATTATCTCTATATCAAAGTCCCAGCAATTTTAAAATTGTTGGTATTTTTTATTTTCTCTAAACAAGGGCTAAAACTTGTTTTGACATGGTTTAATGAAACCAATTAACAGTTGTTTATCTTTTTGAATACATACAAAACAATAAGCAGAGCAAGTTACTATATTTTGACCAAAAATCAAAAGCAAAATTCTTATTGAAAAATTGTCGCAAGTAGTTGAAAGTAATAATAGTTTTATTTCATAGTTCATTTTTCACCAAAATCGCAATCAATGGGTACAATAAAAGCGATATTGTTGTCACCGCAAACAACTTTGTCTTACAACATCTTACGGGGTGTTATCCCCCCATGGTAAAACTGATTTCCCAGTGTGCTTACTAAATAGGGATCTACGCGTAATTTTTTATCATTTTTAAAAATAACGCTAATGTGAGTTATGGCCCATTGTATAGGGCAGTGAATAATAATTCAAGCATCAGGAACACACTCATCATATCTTTTGTTCGAGGACTTTCGCGAACGAAAACTAAAAATGTATTGTTTGTTGTTTTAAAATGAGCGCGCTATATGGTGTGGACTGTCGCCTTCCTACCGGGAGGGCTGAGGTTCAAATCCCGACACATACCAATGTGTTTTCAAATTTTCGAAAATATATGTACGTTATCCGACGCTCTTACAGTGAAGGAAAACATCGTGAGGAAACCTTCATGCACGCCTTCGAAGAGATTCAAATGTTGTGTGTGAAGTCGTCCAACCCGCACTGGGCCCGCGTGGACGACTAAGGCCTAATCACCCTATTCGGGTAGGCTCATGCCCTCGGTGGGGACGTTTAATGAGATGATGATGATGAGCACGCTATCTGTGAGTTAGCTTTAGCGATTTGTATGCCAGGGGTTGCAGTTTTAGAAAGCTAAGCCCAGCACTAATTTTGCTTTCCTGCAATCTAAAAAAAAACACAAAGTCATGTCAAAAAAGTAGTTCGCCTAATTAAGGCTTAATTTAAAAAGAATTGGGTGTGTCACGCGACAGATGTCAAGAATTTTAAAGTTAATGCTAATCTGGGAAATCCAACCAAACAGTAGTAGTTTCTATTTTCAGACTGCTATCTATTTCATAAATTACTCTTAAATTAGGTATACTTCAAGTTTGGTAGAAAAGTGTACTGTATTTGTTCATGGATATCATTAATTTATGCATACAAATATCCTTATGAAAAAATAAAACCAGGATAGTTATCGACGTTATCGTATAAAGGTTGGGAAGATATTTTTAAAATTAAATACTTTAAAGGTTTATGTATGTTGTATGTATGTGTGTATATGTATATCATGTTACATGACACAAAATAACGTTATTAACATCTTTCACTTTATTTTGTCATATTCTTTCGGTATTTCTATTTTATCTTCCAATCCTTATTCATTGTTTTTAGAGTAATTATATACAATCACTATTCTGACGTCTACTCCTGTATCAGGTTCCGTCTGAAAAATCAGCGCTTGCGACGCTGCCATGGGCGCCCTCCAGCACAAGCTGAGATGGGACCTTTTGACTCTTCATTATAATTAAATATATTTTATCCTTAACATTATGATTGTATTAGTTTTTAGGGTCTTATTCCATTGTAATTTTTTAAAAAAAGGTCAATAAATATTTTTTCATTTCATTTCATTTTTCAAATTCATGTACGAAAACTATGATTAAGTAAATTATTCCAGATCCAATAAAGGCATGGTAAGATATGCAACTAGTAGAATTATATGAATAACCTTCCTTTCTTATTTTTATTTTACCTGAGTTACTAATACCGATATATTTAGAAATCTTGCAAATTACGATTATTTTATTACCATCAATTTCATGAATCTATGAAATCTAGCAGGTTGAATAATATACTCTTTTCGCAATTGCCTTAGTACACATCCACGATTATTTAATCAAAAATATTAAAAGAATTTATTGAATTTGTTTTGTATAGCAATTTTACTTATATGAGACCTGAGAAAACTACGAAGTAGAATATAGATCACTATGGTTAACTTTTCTGTTTTAAATCCGAAATCCATTAAGAATAGAAAGGAATGCCGGCCCTTACTAAACATCACTAAAACACGGTAACCTACAATAAACTAGTATGACCGCGCCCAAGAAGCGATTTATATGTTGAATGCGACACGTTCCTAATACAGTCAGTGTCGGCCTACAGAATTCCATTGGAAACTAAGCCATTGGTCATTAAAATATGTGACGCATTACCACAAGAAGACGTGGTTTCAACTCCAAGGTACTTTGTTTAATTGGCTTGCTAGGTTCAACTTCGTTATAAAAAGTGACAATAATACCTACAGGTCATTTATTTTACCGTAATGGAGTAAGTCCATAAAACAATGTAATGTGCCGTCCTAAATGATTCAACAGGGAAAAGCTAATCTAATCGCTAAATAGTGGCGGTAATAAATAGTGGAAAATTTCGAGGTCAAAATAAACTTGGTTTGCATATGGATTTATAACAAAAATTGTATTAACAAATTATTATTATTTATTTGCGCTTTAACTTACTCAATTACATAAAAAAATCTGTCTGGTCTATTTGAACTGTTTTCGAACTTCAAAGTCGATAATTTTAACTATCAAGTAAATAAAATAAAACTTTTAATGAACATTTATTCTATGAACTACAGAAAGAAAATGTCAAGAAATAACATTTTTGTTACTAAATCGCAGATAAGGCGATATAGCAGATGTTTAATTTCAGTGTACTTCAAAATGCTACTACTGTTTTCTGATACTAACCGTGTAATTCCAAAACACTTCTAACGCCACCTACCTTTTTTAAATGACATTATCTTTCGACCCAATCCGAGAGCTTTCTTCTTGCTGTCGTTTGAACTTTCAACTGCAGTTATCGATCGTAATTTGTGGCGCCATCTGTTGATTATGCTTAGAACTTCATTCACGGCCATGTTTGGTTACAAATAATACAAAGTTCAAGGTTTTGCCGCAGCGCGTACGCTCAATTTTTAAGTCGATGAACTCGGAAGTTTTTTTTCTTGTTTGTTCGTCTTTTATTTTTATGTTTCATTCATGTTTCTTGATAGTTTTACGGCTGTTGTTGCGCAGGTCGTGGATTTAGTACCGAACTTTTATTTGTATTCTTGTGCTCTGCATTTTTACGGGGCATTCAAAAGGTTACACCTTACAAAGTACACGTTCAAATTAAAATCTACCTTCACCAATAAGTAAAAGGGCTTTAACAGAAAGATAAAAAATAAATGTAGGAATTTTCAGACAAGGTATTCGTATACGAGTACGAATAATTAACTAAGCATTGTTAGTATTCTGTATACATAGATGTCTTTCTATTGTATAATTATCCTGTTTTAGCTTAGTTTTTATGATCATTCATGGATATAACATATTTAAATTGATCGTTCATATCCACACTGATTATGTTAACTTCTGTTAACGTTTGTAAGAAACTTCAATGAACTTCAGCAATCCGGTTACATAGTTTACTCACGCCGTCTACGCAAGCGCTCGTACTTAGATGCCAAGGTTACGAGCAACTAGCGGTATTGTGAATGGACCGAATGGACGTGTTGTTTTATTTTGTTACCCAGCGACGCTGCGAGATGGCGTAACTGTTTGTTGCTATTATTTTTGTGGTTTTCTTGTATTATGTGGAGCTTTGTCTGGAGCGATTATTATGTAATATTATGCATTATATCAAAGAAATATAATTGGTGGACTTAACTTTTGGTTAATTTATCTACGGTTTAGCTCATATTTCAATATGTTTTTGCCTTTTTCTAGTAAGTGGAAATTTTCATGTATGGTGGCTGCGACACTTATGGGTAGAAATGTTTGTAAACACTTGCAATAAATATTGAATAATTAGTCTAGCATTTGCATAAGTTACACAAATATTGATTGTTTATTGCACAGTAACATTATAAGCTTGCTTTATTTGAAAAATAATCTCTTAGCTGGGCTTCAATACCTGTCAACAAATTTGTATGGTTTTTATTAATGATGAATCTGGTATTTAGAAAATAGCCGTTTTTGCCTTATTTTTAATGATTAATTTATCTAGTGATTCGACAGAATTCTATCGAATATTCAGGACTGCTATTTTTTATTTCAATTTAAAAAGTTTAGGAATAAGACGGGTTTATAATGCTGCTTGATCCGGAGGTCGTCCCGAATCCCACTTTGTGAAGTTAACTTTGTGTAATGTTATCCCAGTTTCGTTCAGTTATTGCGGGAGACTATGAGATTAATCTGGTCATCTTATTTGATGAAGCTGTGAAGGTCATCCGAGGGTAACATCAATTTTTTGAATGGACTATTGATTCAACAGTCCTTTAAAAAACGTCCAGTCTTAGAAACGTCTACACCAGAATTTTTGAACGCCAATGACATCTAAACTCACAAAAGATTTTCCTATTGGGTCTGGATATCTAGCGTTCAAAGGGTTAATTTGATTGCAAACAAACCTATCCGATAAGACAAGGAAGAAGATAAACTTTTTCTTGTCTTTAATATTTATATATACTTACCTTGCGATACGCATTCAGATTTCTCAACTATATTGGTATAAGGGCATATTTTCATATGTTACTGTATTATTATACTCTATTCAACGCCCTCCTTAGCATATATTCTGAGATTATTTTAGTACAGTTAAGGTTGAATCCAGTCGATAAGCGATGCTTTTGTCATAGCTTTGTTCGCAATTTGTCTTTTTATTTAATACTTTTGATTAATTTGGTGTAAATAAAAATATATTGTAGCAATCGGGCTAGGAAATTTAAAAGTTATATTGGGGTTCTTTTTATTAGTAAGTTACGTACCTAATATTATCGGAAAGAGTAAAATATTAATCAAAATAATTGTATCGTTTTGAATCTTTACGTAGATATTAATTAGATCTTTACTTGGTGGTAGACTCGATACTTAGTTGCCTAGGTAGGTACCACCGCAGTGCTAGATATCGTCCCGTCAAATAAGAATGCTATGTATTTTTGGGTATCGGGATGAGGTTACCTGCAGCTAATCAAATTACTGGGTACAAGAGACCTAACGTCTGTTGTCTAGGGTGACGGGCGCTGTGCGACAGAGATGGAGAATAATAAGTTTTTATCAGTTTTTGGTTACTGCATACACATTTGGCTCACTAGAAAGTAGTATTTAAAAATATTTTTATAGCATACGAGTAGTTATATTACAGTAAAAGCTGAGCTTGACTGAGGAAAGCAACCATTATACTCTTGTTAAAGGAAGATAAACATGTAAATGCAAACGCAAAGAGATGTAGCGTAATTACGAATGTATGAATTAATTTGAAGTGAAAGTGTGAGAGGCGTCATTGTATGTTATATTGTACATAAACACTTTAATTGAGCTTTCAATTAAATTTTGATGATACCTTTCATAACTTATAAAAACTTTCGAGAAGTTGCGTGCTTGAGGCGTCCAGATTCAATTTCAGCTAAATCAATTCAATTAGGTATTAGCGTATTTATTTAGCAACTATCGTAACCATTATTTACCAGATTAATAATCGAAATATATCGAATAAGATTACTGACACAAGCCCGCATGACTGTATATGGAAAGCCTTGTCTACATGATGATATAACAACAACTGTGATCTTACTTATCTAATATAAAATTTTAAAATCAATTTCTCGCTTGATAAAATTAATCATTTAATTTATCGACATATCAGTTTACGCACTATTAAAATGCAATAACTTCATTTAAAAAAAGAAAATACAATTACCGAACTATAACGCTATTTAGACCCTGACTGCAAAAAATCTTACAGTAAAAGGAAAACCAAGCTCATTACGACACCTAGGCAAGCAACACATCAACATTGTTTATTTAGAAGTACATAATTAATGTTATACAATTTATACTTTTCATGGTATTACAGGCGGAACGTGCATCAATCAATTGATTTTCTTATATTATATTTGGAAATTCTAACAATTACTAGGTTAAATTTGGCATGATTTTTTACATCGTTCGGCATTATTTTGACTTAGTAAATGTTATCTAAGAAATTTTACTTTTGATGCAATGCTCAAGCGTGGATGCAATTTCACCTTACCTTTCTCCAGTGTTAGAGGGCAGAGCTACGACCTGGATATAAGGAAAGCTGCAGTGAACGTGCAAGTCATAGGAACTAAGCGATTACAGCGAACCACTATGAACGGTTTGCAATTTTGCAAAATAATCACTGTAGATTTTTTTACAAAGTGTTCAGGATGGTTAGTTCGCTGTCCTGATGATAAGTGATACGTCTCAACATGACAGAGCAGCATTGCTGGAGACCTACAACTGATAGACAGTTATTATTCTCAATCAATGCCATACTGCACCCGTTACCAAACCAACAAATGTAAGGTCTCTACCCGGTAATTTTGCTCAAGTATATAACAAAAAAAAGGAGTGTTTTGCACTTCTGGTTTTTGGGATGAGGGCACTGTAGCTAGTCAAATTACCGGGTATAAGAGACGTAACATATGTTTTGTTAGGTGATAGGCGTAGAGCAGTGTGGTCGGAAAATATTCTGGTATTCATTTCCTTCAACATTACTTCTGTCATGGTCAGGCGTATCACTTACCACCAGGTAAGCGCACTGACCATCCCGTTCACTTATCAATTACAAGGATTTCTCATTTAAACTATCTTTTATTGGTACTGCCATCTCCGAACTACATGCCACCCGTGGATCCTAGCCAAAAGAGTTACGGGATGTTAAAAATATAGTTGGTGTGGTAAGTAGTAGGCCCATAGTCTCCAACTTCTCTCCGATACTAGAACCCTACGACCGGGTTACGAGAAAAAACTGCAGCAAGTACACAAGACATAGGCGACGAGCGATTTGAATGAAGCGATCCGCTTAGAGCGTTAAGTAGGATTATTTCATCAATTTATGAACGAGTACTTTAATAAAGTCCTGTAATCATTAATTAATAAGTTACTTGTATATGTTTGTATCTTGTACGTGCCTACATACAAAATACAATAATATTAATAAATATTATTTATTATACAAGTACCTATTGTACACATTTCACAAAAATAGTTCATTCGTTGATTTCGAGCTTTGAGCAAAGATTATTGGAATGCGAAATGTGAATCTAAAACTCAAGCAAAATCATCACTAACGAGGGACATGAGCCTACCCGTTAACAGGTCTTAGTCGTCCACGTCGGGCCAGTGTGCATTGGTAAACTTCTCGCACGAACTTAGAATCTCTTCGCAGGCGTACGCGGTTTCATCCTCATGTTTTCCTTCACCGTAAGAACGTCGGATAACGAACATTTAATTTTGAAAAATCGAAAAGATTTCGCACGTGGTGCACACCATTGCACCACCAATCTGGTAATATTATAATGTGAAAAAACAAACATTATTTCCTACTATACGTAATAAATATTTATGCTTAGTGGGAACCGAGAGTAAGAGCTAAAATCTCCAAATAAAGGCCTTTTACTCAGACCATATGAAATAGTTGGTACTATTTTGTGTTTTGTACTTAGTTTTAGTTAAGTTCAGGTTTGTACATAATATTCTGTAAATTAGTTCAATAAAACGATGATATTATAAGTATATGTGCTCAGTTACCAACACTAATTGGTTTTATTACTTTCAGGAACAGGTATTTTAAAATAGTTTATCAAGTTCTAAGTGGTAGACTCCATACTTAGTCCTCGAGATAAGTTGTTTATATTTTAAAATGTACAAAATGGTCAAGACGCTCACCTGATGGTGGTTGACACGCCTGATCATGACAGAGCGGCATTAAAGGAGATTAACAACCGGCACTGTGTAATTTTACTAGCTACAGTGCCCGCATCCTAAGTGCAAAAACTTATTGAAAAAAAATAACTTGTCGATATGCGCAATCACGTCATTAATTGGTAATTTGTAAGACGCATAGAACAGTTAAGTGTTTATTTTAAACTCTACGGTAGAATCTTTACAAGTACGTTGAGAAGCTTGTTGCTAGTGACACAAGTAAAATAAAAAAAATGGTCGTTTATTTTATAAATAATTATTAACTGATATTTTATATCGAACCTCATATATTGTGGTTTACAATATTTACCAGTACTGTATTTAAACACGTTCCCATAGCGTGATCCCAATTAATTAATTGATTTTAAGAAGGAGCTTGCTTGTATCTTGGGTACTATACTACGAAAAAACATACCCATATTATTTTAAATGTTTTATGTAGAAACCATATCAAATGCGAACAGACATGTTTATGGGTTTTTAGTCAATCAAAGATTGTTCAAACATTTTTATTCGCCTTATTATCAGTGAACTCATTATTAACTTTATAATTCAAACAAACAATAGCCTTTTACATGAAATAAACAATAACAATATATAATAAGCGATGGGCCGATGATGTCATGGAGATCCTGGGCCCAGTTTGGAGAAGGGTGACGGATAACCGTTCCCAGTGGAGGAAAGTTGGAGAGGCGTATGCCCAACGGTGAGCGAACACACGCTGAGGAAGGAAACATAAATAAATGAAATAAAGCATTGAAAGCATCAAAATAAAGCCTTCGATTTTTATGACGACTATATCATCAATAAATCAACCAGCCTTGTCCCATTAACATGTTCTACAGCAGGGCTCAGCAATTTTATTTTTATTAAGAGCACATGTCGTTTGAGCACATATGAAGCGAATGCCAGATTTGGCGTTCCGCCCTCTACAAGGAAAGGTCAAGACTTCCAGGTACGATTCTACCTTAATCTTTTCCTTGACTTGATTGATGTAATTTATTCGTGGCCTTCTCCTACCTCTCCTTCCTTCTATCTTTCCCCAATGATCGTTCAAAGAATGATCGTTTCGATCATTCTTTCTTTCTTTCTTTACGTTTTTCGTTCATTTTCACTTACCTATTCATATTTATTAATGGAAGCTTGATCTATGACCCATTACGCAGGCAATATGCAAAACTGAGACTTAATCCAAAGTGTGCACGTGTTAATACATTAGTCATCATCACTCTGACACTAATCCTGAATTCAGAAGATACTCGACCACCAGATCGCCTACTTATATATTTATTTATATATCATTCTAGAGAATAACCTGCGCAATGGACACTGAATCGAAATTGCTTTCGTTTAATTTTGAATTATTTTGTAAGTAAACTCAGGCTAACTATTTGATAGAGAGCTAACGTTAATAACTTAGACCATACGTCTAAAAAACAGGAGCAAGTGAGATGTGAGATGCCATTGAAAGCCAAGCCATGAATGGAAATCTTGATCTAGTACATAATATCGTAAGAAAATATCAAACATAGATATAACAGGTAACATGCTACTAGATACTGTATCCGAGAAAATCTGCGCAGAGGTGTGTGTGTTGCAATTATATATATGTTACGATAAAGACAGTGACCTACAAATAGACATCCGCTTTTCTCCTCCCTCCCTCTATCACTATAATGACATGAGGAAAATTATCTAAATATGACATAAAGGTTGTTAATGACAAAAGCGTTCTCTTCCAACTATCGCAGTCCACTGCTGGACATAAGTCTCCCCCATTTTGCGCCAGATATCCCGGTACTGCGCTCTTTTCACCCTTCCTCCACCAGCAACCTTTCCAAAAGGCGTTAATGATCTTTAAAAGATTTATCATGTCTAATTAGATAGTTGGTTTAAATTTTTGATTAATTAGCTTTAGTTAACGGTTATTTGATTATATGAAATTGAAATTCAAGTACATTTCAATTAATATTATGAATTTGGAATTTTTAAAGCACAGGATCGAAATAAAACAAACGACAACATTTTATTTTGTAATAAAAATAAACAAAAATCTTTGTATTCACATTGTTAAAATAGTGATATCATAAAGTAATGATGATGAAAACGATGATGAATGATATAAATAATCATGAACTACCAAATACTGGCAAGGATGATACAACATAATTATATAATACACGTTATATATACAAAAACAGATCCAAATATCTTACAAATTACTTACAAGATATTAAAGCCAGGTACAGGTTTCAAAAACCAATATAATACATATCTATATCTATGATACTAATACAGTCACATGAGTATATATACATCTTAGGTATATTAATACAGTACATAAACTATAAAAATAGCTACACAACGACCTATAAGATCCAGAGAAATAAATAGTAACTATAAATAATTGAGCGCGGATGGCATATAAATAGTACTATACTAACTTAACTCAGTCAAAATAAATAACAGTCGTACATCACATTCACACAAAGTAATAAGCAATTCGATGAGCAACGTGGTGAAATCGCCTTAGAAAAGAGGACATTTAACTAGGACGCGGTTACTGAGGCTTTTGCGCTGAATACGCTAAGCTTTGAGCGTCGATGGCTCTGCCCCAGCCGCTTCCGTGACTGCCACCTCCGCTGCTGTAACCTCCTGAGTCACCACCGTAACCACTTGTGCCGCCGTAGTCATGGCTCGATGTGTGACTCGATGTATGATGGGGGTGCGCCACTACCTCGTAAGTAACATGCTTCTGCTGAGACAACAGCTTTTTCAGACCAATAATAGCAGACAACACCAGCGCCAGTTTTCCTATCAACAACGCCTTGCCAGCAATCAGCGCAATCGCTCCGATCGCGATCGGTGTGAGAGCCATCAGTTTCAACGCCACCGCAGCGATCAGTGGCCCGAGTAGCTTGGCTGCTTTCTTCTTCTTGCCCCTCCCTTCTTCAGTCTCATCTTCAACAAAATTTGACACTGTATCTTCTAACGCACGACCCGCACTTGATACTGCATCGACGACATCAGCTCCTTTAACTTCTACGCGCAACGAATGCGTTTCTAAGTAGTTCTTTAATCTCGTGACGGGATCCAAGGATCTGGGTGCACCAGTTTCAGCTGGCACGTCCGCTGCCCTGACGACTGTGATGCCGTCCGTCAACGCGAACGTCTCCTTCTGTCCAATCATTTTATCGACGAAAGAGAAGAATTTGTATTTGAGGCATGTTGTGGAATCCTTCCTGAGGCAGTCACCGAGTCCTTCGAGGTCATTGTCCGAATGGCCTGCGTCTTGCGCGGGCAACGCGACACATGCTACCGCTAGAGCGACGATACCAACAGTCCTCCACATCGTGCCAAGGTTGGGGCCTAACTGTGCGCCGGCGTCGCCCGCTACTACTTAAATACTTCACCGCACCCCTCGCGCTGGATGCCGTTGAAAAAACACACCGAAAACACAGAATGGACTTTCTCAATGGTCTGGGAGTAAAAGTAAAGTCCAGGTTTCGTAATGTTGCGTTTGCGTGAAAGCCTGCGTGCGGTCAATGCAAAGGTCGTAAGGTAACTCGCGTTTAACTGCACCTGACGTGTTGTATTGTGTCGGTTTTAGTTGTTAGACATGATGTTAGGTGTTAAATTTTGTGTTGAGCTGCCAACAGCCGGTAAGCTAATACAAATATGGTAAATTGTTAACACTAAGTTACGTGTTTGCATTTAAGATGAAAGAGGTGTTACGGATTGCAACTTGGATACGAATATGTTTTGTATTATAATTGTTTTGTAATATACTCGTAATATAAATGAGTCATATTGTATATTACAATACAACTGAAGTATATTGTACATGGAGGACAATTTTAATTGGCTGCACATACAAAATAAAAGAAAGGTGGTTTGTTTAATAATCGTTGTTATAAAGATTATCATAATGTTAATTAATTTGAAAAACTATTAAATATCATATTGATAGATCTTTAATTTTACATGTACTTATTAAATGACATCATACATAATTTTATATTATTACGTTGATATGCTATTAAATACGATTCACCTAAAGTTTTCATTGATAATAAAGATTTTATGGTAAGAGTAATTGATCCAAGCTTAACGTATTTATATTAAAACATTGAGCGTTCATTTGTTTTCTCATCTGTTAACCCAAGATATGTCATGTCAAGCTGTGGCTTGTTCTGAACATAATAATTACCTTTATTGCAGATTATATCACAGTTGAAAAAGGAAATTGGTATAATTATCTTCCTTTAAATCCACTTTACAACTTTGTGGTCAAGATGATTGCCTGCTATACTTCTGAAATAGTATATCTCTTAATAAAAAGGCAAAACTTTGTGAGTGCGTTTGTTTGTTAGGTCGTAACGTTGAATTCATTCATTCAACCAGACACCCTGGATATAAAAAAACCTACGATTGATTGCGAAAAAATATTTTATGGCGCGAGTAACACCGCGCGGCACAGCTTGTTTCTGATATGGAATATTTTGTGTTTGAAGTATGATAGACACAATATCTTGAAGTAGAATACAACTTTCACATCCTTCTCATATAAACGTACTTGTACGCCTACACTATTACAAATACACATACATACACAAAAACTCTAATTGACAGCTCAGTAGCCCATGACACTTCATTGGATCCCAAATTTGGAACCCCCAGTATGCTGTATACATAGATCGAATCGAACGCATTCAGAAAGTTTTCTGCGATATCTAGATTTTATAATAGCCTGCACTCCTCAGGTGGGCCATAAGACCTGAGGAGTGCAGGCTATCAACATCGATGTAAGCGGTAACATTTCCTTCCTCTTGCAACGCGGCATAACATAAGTGATATTTGTTTCTTGGCACAAGTTGTCACTGGTAAGGTGGACAGCCCTGAGTTACTATCTAAAATTAATCTGAATACTGACCTCTTAAAATTTCGTTCACGTTCAATACTAAATGTAGCACACACTAATACTAACTACAAGCAAAACACATTTCTTGTTCGTAGTAGTCGTAGTTTTTCCGTTTTGGCTATTGATATTGACCTGTTTTTCACTAGCATCCCCTCGATAAAAATACAAATGACAAAATCGTACTTTGAGACTCTTGAACCTTGATGATATTAAATAATATTTGTTTTGGTTAAATACGTATTTAATGTAAGGTTGTGGTTACCTCAATATGACTTTTGTAATTTGATTACTCCTATGTGGAGATTTGTAATTAGTATTGTACTCTTATCATATTGTTATACTTTACTATAGTGTCTTTTGAAACTGTAAATCTTCCAAAAAAATAAATAAATTGCTAGAGTAAAGAACTCATAGCAGTGTGGACCTAACTACAATAGGTTAGGTTGATTAAAGGGGAGCTCCTACCCGGTCTCTGCTCTTTTTTTGCGCACCCGCGAAAACAGGTTAAAGTACCACGTCACCCATGCGGGCCCAGTGTGAATTGGCCGACTTCACGCACAACCTTTGAATTTCTTCTCAGTTGTGTACAAGTTTCCTCACGATGATTTCTTTCGCCGTAAGAGCGTTGGAGAAACGTACATAGAATTTCAAAATTACATTGGTACCTGGCGAGGTTTGAACCTATGCCGTCCAGATCGAAAGGCAACAGTGCAGACTAATGAGCCATCAACGCTCATATACATATAACAAATTTTCAATAATATTTTAATTAAATCAACAACACTTATGACAATAATCAAGAATAACAGACACTGGGCTTACAAAAGCCTGGTAAAATATCGAGATAAACTTATTGCCGTTAGGCCGCATATTCATAGACAATAGCTAAATAACATTAAAATAATAAATCAATTAAACGTTAATAATATAGTATAAATTATGCATTATTTGGTTTTATATAAATTTAAATTTTCTGAACATGTTGTCTATAAATTTGAAAATTCTAGAAACATTTTGCAAATATACTCTCTACAAATAACACAAAAAAAGACTATAATTACTAATGCTCGTTTTTTTTGTGACCCTAATTCAAAGTCTAAATCCATATATTCAAATTAAGCTTACACAAAACTCTTATGAACAGCAAACAAAACACACAACATACATTTACCAAAACATTACCAAAGTAATACACAAATTTGAATTTTGATACTTGAAAAAAAAATACCTTCAGTGATTGGGCATTTGAGGTAGAACCAACTAAGAAAACTCAAGAGTACAGTATTTTTTAAACAATTATTATTTGTACAAATATTTTATAAACATGAAAATAGTCCTTTCACTCAACGCGCAATGGAGCGAGCTATGCTCGGGGTCTCTCTAGGGATAAGGTCAGAAATAATTTAATCCGTAATGATTTCATCGTGCAAACTGCAAGGCGGTGGATTGACCTGCCTGCTACTTCCAGATAAGTACAATTTAGGGAATTTCAAGGTAAAAGTTAATAGACATTATTTGAGTTTGAATGATACACCTTAAACTTCATCATTCACGTCTCATCACGTGAGATAGCAGGCAAATACACTCAAATTTTAATTAAAAAAACTATAGCGATGAGCAGGTGAGGCTGACCTTATGCTGGTTAACAGAAACTTTTTCATAAGTCTATACCTGTGCTCAGACGTATCCCACGCTCCATTCCAATTACCCTGATCTCAAACTGTGTTGGAGTACAAAGCATTGCTAACGTGACGGAAACGTCAATGTTTGGAGTTCGAGACACAGTGTATTTAAATAAAAATAATAAATATCCACTGATATACACACAAGCCCCAAATTAAGTATTAACGTGTAATATGGGTTCTTTACAACGGATAAACATACTTTATACACACTTTTTTTTAATACATAGAAACACTCCGACCAATTTAAATATAAATGTTCATACACACAAATGTTTGTACTGCCGGGGATCGAACCCCGAACCCATAGTGTAGTAGCTGACGTTTACTTGGTGAGACGTCGTTTCGGTCGTTAAGGTTATTTAAAATTGTTCTGAATTTTTGTCGAATGGTCATTTTGGCCGAGAAGTCAGTTTACTTTACACACGCCAAATCCGGAATCGATCCCATTATAAGCAACAAAATGTGTATATTTTATTTGTGATGCAACCTGAAATCACTTGTCATTGGTGCATCTTGCCATCTCATTGTCATTTAAGACAATAAGGTGATTGGGCCTAGAATGTTCTAACCTAATGGGGATAATCTAACGAAGTGTATTAGGTGGAACATTCGATACTGAGACGTTTAGGCAGGTACCAACGCAGTGCCAGATATCGTCCCGTGAAAAACTCATTCATGTTTATGGATGAGGGCATTGTAGCTAGTAAAATTGTCGGGTATATGAGACTTAACATCCGTCATCTCAGGTGTCAGACGCAGAGCGATATTGAAGAAGAAGAGTCAATGTATACTTACTCTTAGATCTTTTTTTCCTTGAATACTGCTTCGTCACAGTCAGGCGTCACATATCATCAGGTGAGTGAACTTAACGTCCTGATCACTTTATTACAAAAAAAGTCATCTTCCTTTTCAGATAATCAGGCGATGCAACCTACAATATCCTAACCTAAAAGGAAAAATCTCGTAACGTAATTTCCACTACGCAGTTTCTATGTGGCATGCAAATCTTTGACCCCCTAGAAGAGGTCTTACTGCCATCATTCAAATCCAGTATAATTGTAACAATATTCCGCCATATTTGGTTTTAGAATATGCGAAGTAATATTAAAGTAACACTGTTTAAAGAAATGGTGGTAAGCCCCCAATTCATTTATCGTTCTAAGCTCAAAGCTTAGACCATTACACCTCTGAGGGGGTTCTAAAGGTATGTTAGTTAGTTAATAAATTAAATAAATAGCGTTTATTATATACTATACTTAAGTAAGGTCAAACAACATGAGTTATCCCACTATCATTAAGTGTATAGGACTTTAATGGTGCTTTCTAACTTTCGAACGTTTACAACAAACGAGTTTTATTATTTTCTATAATAATTCAAGTGATAACTTGTAAAGTCGTATACAATTGAGCATTGGTGCATTGTATGACTAACCGTAATGTTTATGTTAAATGCTATTTTATTGCAGTAAAGACGAAAGAAGTAGGGTACATTAACTAAAACTTACACTAAAATTATCTTTATTCAAATAACTCTTTCACAGTTACTTTTGAAACGTCAACAGTTATTATTATATTGTTTCAATGACTCTACCACATAGTACTTGCGAAAAAAGTTAAATAATCTCACTACTTCTGCAGCCAACTAATCTCACGATTATCGAATTATTTGGCCACCAAAGTTATTTAAAAGAACTAGCTGGGCCAGCCACATTTCCTCATGGAATTATTTTATTCATTTTCGACAGTTTACAAGACACACACTTATTACATTGACAATATACTTAAGTAAGAGATACAAACAAGTAGTGATGCCTTAATAACAAACTGCCACGACAAGCACAGCTGACATGGAAGCAGTTTTGCAAATCGAAGTTAAACATAATTTAATGTAAATAATATACTTAAAAATACTAACTTAGAGTATAGGTTACAATAAAGTGTGCAAGTAGGAACAAGAATACCAAAATGATGATAAGACATAATTAAGACCCCTTAAGAATTTTAACCAACGTTCTTTTGAACGTTGTGAAATTAGTATTAATATCCAGATCTGAATTCTGAGCTAAAGTAATAAATGGCGGAAAGAATGCGACAGGTTATTTAAAGTAATCTGTCAATGTTCAATTGTTTGTAATTTAAAGTTTAAATTACCTCAAGGTTTCGAGCTTCCAATCCAATCCAAATCAAGGGTAATCACATTTAACATTCATAAAATGCGCTTTAATCTCTAACATGTAATTGCAAGCATTTTTCTTTTTACCATACGGGAAGTGAAGGATCCCAAATAAAGTTCATTATACTTTTTTGGAATTTGAGGGTTAAAAGTACACCAAACTCTACCGTATTTCATCGTGCCGAGCAATAAATGAGACTCAGACAACTCGTCACGCAAAAAACCGCTGCCAGTTAGCCTTAAACTTGTCTCGTCTTTTGTTTCTTTTATTCTTCGACGACGCTCGTGCTTTTCTGTTTTGTTTCTATATACAACTGGTTTGGTTGTTCGCGGACTTTGGTAACATATTACGACATACTTGTTTTGTAATAGATGTTTTCATTCTTCATATAGATATATAAAAGAAATGGATTAAAATCTTAGTTAGATAGATTTGATACTGGATTGGTAAGAATAAAAATAAGATCAACTGAGTTATTTAGTATACATACAGCAGCTAATAATACAATTTATAAAGTAATTAATAAAAAAAGAGCCAATAACTGGCCTCCACAATTCAAAAAAAGTAATAGTTATATTCACCCAAATTTGTATAAGTAGGTACTTCCTATGTCATAGAGGTCAAAAATAATTTAAAAATCGTCGACCCATTTGGTGTAAAGGTTAGGACGTCGTATTCTATACTAATGGTTCTGAATTCGATCCCCGAGCAGAACAAACGTTTAGTGCATAAATATGTCTGTTTGCATTAGTCTGGGTGTTTATATGTATAAATTACCTCAAAGCCAACTCAAAATATGTATTTGAAATAAACAGTTTATTATAAATATCCGTCGTTTAGTACCCATACCACAAACTTAACGCTTAACTTAGGGCTCGATGGCATTGAAAATAAGTCCTTCACTTATCTGCAAGTGTCATTGTCACTTAAACACTTCAGCAAGTAGCCGGCAAGACGCTAACACGACTTGCCACTAAAAGCCCATTATAGCTCATTACAAATGGTTATAAGACAACAAGTAAAAGTAGTCATAAACACCTGTACCTACCAGCGCGCTTACTGGCGAAATTATTCATCGCTTTGTGAATGTGATACTATCTTTACAAGTTGAGCGCTCTCTTTTGTGGATTCATTTTGTGATTGCGTTGCCAGTACAGCAGGATTGTGACATTTTGATTTTATGTAACCAAGTGTCTAGGACTATTAAGGCGCTCGCCTGATGGTAAGTGATACGCCTGACCATGACAGTGCGGCCTTGATGGATACCAACAACTGATGGGGAGATGGGCAGTTATGATTCTCCATCAACGCCGCACTGCGGCCGACACCCGGGACAACAGAGGTCAGGCCTCTTATACCCGGTAATTTCACTAGCTACAGTTTCCTCATTCCGAAACACAGAAGTGCAAAACAATTCTGTTTCACGGTATGATATCTCACTGTGGTGGTACCTACCGAGACGATTCAGTACCAAATCTACCATTCCTACCAATCAAGGTAATGATTGAAACGTCAGTTATTGCATCAAGGAACAACCCGGAACGTGTGTGCATGAACATGTCTGTTTGTATTGGTCTAAGTGTATTCTATGTATAATATGTATGTAATTACAAAAAATATGTATATCCGTTGTTTACTGTCCATACTACAGGCTTATGCTTAGTTAGGGTTCGATGGCGCTGTATGAACGTCAGTGGATATGTATATTTACTTTGTGCAATTTTTTCCGTTTAATTAGGATATTTCAGACTGAATTACCTGATTGTCTGAGAAGAATGCTGATTCCGTGCTTTGTAAGACACTAAGCTATCAGTGCCGGCTACAATCGTAGGACAACGACTACCAGTCGTTAACAACCCGCTTTGGGTCCGCGTGATGATTTATGTACCCATCCTGCTGCAACTATGCTGAAATATTGACAATAATCGTCATTTGTTTACTACCTTAACAAAAACCTATAATTTGCTATTCACATACAGAACGTAAACAACCAAAAATTACCGTTCCAAAGCTTGCCTCCAAACAATGTGTTTTCACCTAATACCGTATAATCAGAAGATACGAATACGGTGTACGAACGTCACACGTACGCAATTCGGTGAGTTTCGTTGAGGAAAGTAACTATAAGATTAGTCATGTTCGTGAACCATCACGGATACATGATACGTGACGGAATCCAAAACGAGAAACATTTAAAGCTCCGCGAAGACAATACGCGAAGTTCAAAGAAAATGAAATGTTAGTCAATGAAGGTTTAAATTAAAATTTAACGATCCATTGGATCGATTCCTAAGCAGTAAAACATGTCTCATCATCAGCTCATTAAACGTCCTCATCGAGGGGCACGAGCCTACCCGTGTAGGGTGATTACGCCTTAGTCGTCCACGCGGGCCCAGTGCGGATTGGACGACTTCACACACAACCTTCGAATCTCTTCGCAGGCGTGCATGAAGGTTTCCGCACGATGTTTTCCTTCACCGTAAGAGCGTCGGATAACGTTCATATAAAACATGTCTATATTAGTATTTATTTTAAAATGTGAACAATATACTTGTTTTGCACTAGCTTCCATCGCTTAAACAACTACTTGCAGAGCGTTATTTAAATTAGACAATTACACAAAAATACGGAGTTTTGTATTCAGCAATCTTATTTCATGTTTTATTCTTACAGCTTTCTTTCTGTATGTTGTCGAACTTATAGGTGGAGACTTATTATTAGAATTGTATTAAACTAAAGTTGTATTTTTGTAAATATTTATATGCTGTTAGTCTTCCGAAAAAAATGAAAAAATTAAATAAATTATAAAGAAAGAAGAAAGAAAGAAATACATCTTCTTTACATAGTAACTATAACTAACTATCATTTACTAATTTTATGTCATCAAATCAAAGTATTAGTACTGTTGCCAAAACTTAAAAAATAAATCCATAAGAAGATACGAGTACAAACAATATAAAATAATATAATGAATATGTTACAAAATATATCAAAATGAAAATAATGAATTCTTTACTCGTTCCTTATCTTGCTATAAATATTACGCCATAGGTGATAGTTACTTTGAAGTCAACTTTGAAGTTCGTAGTTACTGACTTAAAAACGACTGCAAAATAAGATCGAACCCAAAATCCACGCTTTAGGTAAATCTTTGTTTCAGATATATTTTTAATTTATTTCAAATTGTTAAAATTTTAAGTAATTATTAAAAGGCATAAATTAGTGCATGTCATGGCAGCGTTTAAGTATAACAGCGATTTGTTATGGTACTAATAAGTTATAATTGTGATCATCGTTTGTTACGTTGGTTGTCTTTAAATAAATAATCTTCATAACTGAAGGAGGTCTTTGTGTTATATTATAAAACTTACAGAATCCTCTAGCAAGTTTATGATTTGGTTCGTTTACCCTTTCACTTTTCATGTGCGAGTTCATTGCCCGACGCTGTTAGCGAACATGACCTGTCAGGTTCAGTGCTATGAAAATCAAATAAATGAACTTTAATATTTATATAAAACTTTTAGTTCGAATATAAAAATATAGTAAAAACAATATATAACATGTACACACAATTGTATAAAAAATGGAACGTCTTTATCAACACACGATTTAAATTTGAATAATTGAAAACACATTAATAACTGAATATTTTATACTTTTATTAAAGTCTCTTATAAAACTCATTTATGAAAGTTAGGGAGTCAGTTACTTATGAATGACTTTTAACAAAATATCAACAAACAGAACTGAATCCAGCGAAAAACCGAAAGATTTTTGATATCTTAGACATAACCCTTGACTTCAAAGCTTCTATCTTTGCTTGCTGATCCACCCCAAAGATAATAACAATATTCCATATACGCACTCACTTAAGCAAAATACAAAGCTTATTTGAGCAAACAAAGTTTAAGAAAAATAGTGCAAACTCAAGAATTCATAAATCATGAAGCTAATTGAAGATACTGCAACTAGCAGTGACTTAGTGAGGACTTTTTAACGGATTGTAACAGAAACAATGGAATATTTGACGCATCAAAACCAGTTATTCTCTGTAAAAACAACAAACAATAAGCCAATTACTTTCGTTGCGGATCTCTAAAAATACGCTGAGAACATACTCGATGATTTTCGATGGGAGAAAGTGATTCTTCGCAATTACTACAATGGTTTTGATGAACCAATCAGCTTGAAAAAGAGTTGGTACTTCTGTATGAAAGTAAAAGATTGTGTTATGTACAAGTCAACCAGCCTGTATCATCCAATTATACACGTTTTTCCGTACATAGTTATAACTCCCCATATCTATGTGGGGACGCCTGTATGTGCAGTGGGACGACATGATGTTTACTAGGTGGTAAACTGAGTACTGAGTCGTCTAAATATGTATACTGCAGTGCCAGATATCCGCCAGTGAAACAAAATTGTTTTGCACTTCTGTGTTTCGGGATGAGGTCACTGTAGCTAAAAATTACCGGTAAAAAATAAAAAAAATACCGGTAAAAAGTAAAATTACCGGTTATGAGAAACCTAGCATCTGTTGTCTTGGGTGACGGGCGCGGTGCAGCATTGATGGAGAATAATGTCTATCAGTTGTTGGTCTCAATCATTTAATTTCCGGGACACGGGAAGTACGTGAGGCCTCCGTCCAGTTCGACACGATTACATTATCTGTCTTATAAATTTGTAACACCTCCAAATTCTAGAGTATGGCAATAAAATATTTTTTCATCATCATCAGCTAATGAGCTTAATGAACGTTGTACGTTTAATGAAACGTATCCACCGAGGGGCACGAGCCTACCTGCATAGGGTGATTAGGCCTTAGTCGTCCACGCGGGCCCAGTGTGGGTTGGACGACTTCACGCACAAACTTTGAATCTCTTCGCAGGCGTGCGCAGGTTTCCTCACAATATTTTCCCTCACCGTAAGAGCGTCGGATAACGTACATATATTTTTCGAAAATTCGAAAACACATTGGTACGAGGCGGGATTTGAACCTCAGCCGTCCCGGTAGGAGGGCGGCAGTCCACACCATTGAACCACCGACGCTCTTAAAAAAATATTTTTTATATATAATAGTAATTATGCGCACCTACGTAGCTTTTCTTCCATTTTCATCATGCGAATAGCCAGGAGTAGAATCATGCTGAATCTGTTTACGGTTAGCTATAACTTAGGAATCCAAACAGACACTGTCTCGATAAGCATTTTCCGACATCGACTGCATCATTAATTGAAATCTTTTGAGATAGTGGTTCATTGTTGGCTTTAACGTAAAATATAATATAAAAAAGACGCCGTCTAGTCAATATTACTTAACCTGTTATTTAATATGGATTGAACTCACGCAATATGGCTGCCAAATTAATATGTCTGTGACGTGTCTTTTAGAGGTTTTGTATTCTTGCCGCATGCTAATGAGGTAAACAAATATGATCGTGGTGACGATACACTGAGTGCGTATATTTTTATCTATACTTAATTAAAGATGAGATTATTTTAAATATAAGATACATTCAAATATGAAAAAATCTAAATACAAACCTTGATTCATCTAAAAACAGACCAACAATGTGTCTTGTAGCTATTAGTCCTCGTCAATAAATAAATAATAATAAATATCCACTGACATTCACACAGTGCCATCTAGCCCCAAGTAAGCGTGAAGCCTGTATTATGGGTACTAAACAACGGATAAACATAATTATGTACATTTTTTTGTAAATACATACATATTATACATAGAAAACACCCAGACCATTACAAACAGACGTCCTGTTCATGCTAACAAATGTTTGTACTGCCTGGGGATCGAACCCGGAAGCCTTGGCCAAACAAGCCAAACCACTGAAGCGTTTTTTTTCAAAGCATCAAAACTCATATTTTTAGTTCAGTATTTTAATTGTTTTTTATTATATTTTTGTATATTTTTTGACGTTCATAAGTGCTTTTTGTAAGCCTAATTTGAAATAAAACGACTTTGACTTGGTGTTGCAGTCGACACCTCAACCGCAACACCAAATCGGTCGTCAGTATTGTCAATATATATATAGAAAAGCAATAATTAATTTGTATTGCTGTCTAAAAACTAGACACCGGACCGTAACAAACATCTTAATTGTTATATACTTAGTACATTTTATATAAGATGCGTGTAAAACTTTATTTTGCTAGTAAAATTTCCGGGTATAAGAGACCTAGCATCTGTTGTCTTTGGTATCGGGCGCAGAGAATAATAACCATCAGTTATTGGTCTCCTTCAATGCCGCTCTCTCATGATCAGACGTATCGCTTACCATAAGGTTAGTATCTTGATCGTCCTATACACTTGTTCATAAAAATAGTACACGTACATAAAGATTATATAGAGAGTTATAACAGTCGATGGTTCAATTGAAATTCGTATGGAACATTCAGTCTATAAATTGCAGTACTCTTAACTGTCTCAGTGTACAACTAACTTCAGAAGGCGTCATAAAGCCTCGTGTTTTCGAGAACAGGTTTTCCATTGTCTAACGAGTGTCTGCTGAGTTCGGCGCTTCAATGGAATCGAATTAGCATATATTTGTCGTTAAGAAATGTTAATATTTGTGAAGTAGTATATCATCAGGTCATAAATTGTTTGAATTATTCAATGGGTTCAGATCGAAATATGATAAAGACTCTGCATTAAATGGTAGGTGTTACAAATTGTGCCAATTTGGGGTAAATTAGGACTACTTTTTATATTGCTATATTCATTATTATGAAAAACTAGCTTTGCTATGAGAAACTAGTATATTTAAATACATCCTAATATATATATAACTTCCTCCCTACACTATACCCTCACCCCTTTAAATATCAACGAAACCGTGCAAATGGTGGTGGTGTAAATAAAAATCGCAATATACATATTTCTATGATTTTTTTTATGTTATGTCGTGGAGACTACGTCTTTGAAGAAACATAGGACGCCCTCCGGCCCGATGGATCGATAACATGCGAAAGGTCCGAAAGGTTGAAGAGAGTGCATAGAATAAACACATTTCTAAAAGAAACAAATCGAGAAAGCTGAAAATGATAAAATTAACTTCAGTTTTTTTTTGTATCTGTAAACCAATATTATTAATATTAGATTTATCTAAAGAAAAATTTAAAAAATGGATATTTTGCAACTAAGTCTGAGTTCTGCATACAAGAAATTTGGAAACAACCAACTCTGCATATTATTTCAATGATGAAACTAAAAGTACTAATAAAGGAGAAAGTTTAACATTTCTTATGTACTTAACTTCAACGAAACTGCTTTTATTACAGAGTAATTGCCCAGTATACATTTAAGTGATGAATACTTAATTGTATGCTTGTGAATTTCGTTAAGTATGCAAAGAGCTATAAAATTGCATTTCCCCTTACATACATTTTTACGCTTTTGAAAAATGAAATAACGTCTTTGTTGTGATTTTTGATTCTGCTGTACCTAATTTAATATAAAAAAAAACTTATAGTATTATTGATATTTTGAACATTACGTATTTCTCTCATATCGGTATTACGAGTACATTTTGCATAACAATGAAACTACTAAATACCTTGTTTACGTATTTTTGGTATTTTTTTGCAAATAGGTATATTAAAAATCTAATGTTTTAATTACATATTTAAACATTTCGATCAAAATGAAGATTTAATTAGGAATATTCTTGCGTATCATTAAAATTATTTCGTCCGATACGTCTGGTATAAAAAATATATGTCTGCTTTTCAAGGCTTCTTGAAATAATATGTCATAAAGTAGTTCTTCATCTAGGAATCAATTAATCGCTAACTTGTGAACTAGTACCAAAGAAATCTCGGGCTGAACATAATGCCTTGTTAATCATAGCATAGACGCGGAACTTCCCGACATCCCCTCGAGCCATTGGTTCCCACCGACTAATTAATCGACAAAACACATTGACCCAATCACCTGACTAACCGTTAACCACAGAACAATGGGCTGGCAAAGTAGAGCTTAAAAGTAAACTTGATGCTTTATCTCACGGGTAAAGCAAATGTGAAAATTTTATGTAGTACACATATTTTTACAGTATCTCTAACTCTTGCAGATTCTGCGCAGAAGAAAAAGAGATACCATTGCACCTTCTCTGCAATTGTGGTCCCTACGAAGGAAGGGATACATCCACTTGGGCAACTACCATTTGTGCCCAATTGATGTTGAATCTATACGGTTGGGCAGGGATCGAATTGCCTGAAAAGTGCCCATCTTTTAGTCGAACTCTATAAGGGGAGCGAGTTACAAATGATGGGGGCTACCCCAAAACTCAAATATTAATAAAATCTTGAACTAACCTATCATGATCCACTGAAAGGCACAATTTTGCCAGAAAGCAGGACTTTGAGGTGACCATGACCACTCGGGTCCATCCTTATTGTGCAGGTGCTAACGCTGAACATTCTTAGGGATGTCCGTACATTTGTAGCACGAAGAGACTTGAGTTAATAATGTTTGGTCACCCATCTTTTAAGCAACCGTTCTGATAGTTCTTTGACTTATGCGGTCGTAAGAGCTCGTACGTTGAGCCAACATGCCCTGCATCAGTTTAGATAGATAGGAATGTAGTAATCAGAAAGGGAGATATCGCACAAAGTGACTTATATTATGCAGTCTGGATTAAGGGAGAGAGGGATTGAGCCCACGAACCCCGGATGATGTATGTTTGCGTTGTAATTCGTCGGGTGAGTGAGGTTTTTGTAGGCCTAATACTAATCCTTCATTATCATTCCCCCTTCGTTAAGGGTGTATAGGCCTTAGTCGTCCACGCGGGCCTAGTGGTGACTCGACAATTTCATGCACAACCTTTGAATCTCTTAGCAGGTGTGCGCAGGATTCCTCACGATGTTTTCCTTCACCGGGGTTCACGTACAGATTATGCACATTTGCGTTGTGATTCGTTGAGTGAGTGAGGTTACTGGACCCCTAAATTTACTCCTCTCCCCTGAAACCTATATTTGTTATTTCAACTTCAAGAGGAAGAAGAAATTTATATATATGCACTGACATTAACACAGAGCCATCTATCTCCAAACCAAGCATTAGCCTGTAATATAGGTACTAAACAACAAATAAACATACTAACAAATACCAATGTTTGCAAATAGTCTATCATTACAGCATTTAACCGGATCTTACGGAGTACCTCTTCCCCCGAGTCAGTTGTCGGGCAAATTGTGTAGAAAGTAACATTGCACGAGAAGCGATTTACCTAAAAACATAGAAACGCACATACAGCCGTCTGCAGATGACGCTGTGGGAATGCATTGCGGGCACGACTTTGTAAACATTGTTTTTTCACTAGCTGTTCCACGTGGTATATATAGGGTACGATTTACCCGCTGTAAAACATAACCTAAAATCGCTTCGTCATGTCACGTTAAAGCGCGACGTGAGCTGCGCGCCACGAGGTACATTGGTTTATTTTCCTGAAGTAATTTTATTTTCTAAAATTAAAGTAGCCTTACATTTTTCCATATTACAACAGCTACCTGCCAAAAAAAGTCCCGTCCAAGTCAATCCAGCCGTTTCAGAGATTGCCTGGAATAAGCGGAAATTTTTTATAGTTAGTAAGGACTTTGCAGACTGAGTCACCTAATTTTCTGAAAAGGAGTTATGAGTTACGGACCAAACTCCCCATACCAAGCTGTTTTTTTCTAAAGGACTTTTCTCTGTAGGTCAAAGCTTGCTTTCACAACTTTACAAGAAAATTATGAAAAGTCGTTATCAACCTGAAAGGGTCTTTCGCTCAGTGATTCACCGCGATGGTAAGTAATACTTTAGTATTTATTTTATCTGTGGTAAAACTCATAGTCAACCTTAATTTCAAGGACCAATGAGAATGTTACTGATTATCTAAATAGGATAAGTTTAAATTAATAAGAAGAGGAAAAGGGTGGGTGAGGGAGAGTTTTGTTTACCCCTACGAAATATAGAATCAATATAGGCTGTTAAACAAAAAAAACCTCAGCAGAGTTCACCACACTCAGCAATTTGGCGGATCGGATCCAGTCGCTTACTTCTACATACTTTTAGCTGTTAAATTTACCTACGTAGTATTCCCTAGGCTTGCACCCTTAAAGCTTTGAATTTAAGAGCTGTATTCAAATAAAAATCCCTCTTTTGCTATAAAAGTGTAATGGTAAAACACTTTGTCACGCATCGTCAAGAGAAATGTCCAACAACTCCCATATAAACGCGTGGTTTTCAAAGTCATTTATAGGTGCAATCTATTTACAGCTCGCTTGGACTAGTCCGTGCGGTTTCTACTCACAACAAGGCCATTGCGGAGGCAAGTGCGGTACAGTCGGCTCCAACAGTTTATTACGACCCATGTGGTTGAGACGTTGGCTACTGCACCAAGGGTTTCGGGTTCAAGTCTCGGGCATAAAAAACATTTTTGTGCATGAACATGTTTGTTTGTAATGGTCTGGGTGTTTCTATGTAAATATGCATGTATTTACAAAAAAGTCTTTATTCAAAGTTTCAAATAAAATAAATAAAGTCTTTATTCAAAGTTTGACAAAGCAAAGTGATCTGTTTGCTCGTTTGCCCCCTATCGTATAAAAAAAATATTAAATATGCTACTCACATATTCAGTACCCTAACTACAAGCTCTTCGCTTAATGTGGGGCTAGATGGCGTTGTGTTAACGTAAGCGGATATTCATTTATTTTATTTTATAAGAATATATTTCAATCTCACTTTAACCAACTGCCTCTTAGTTATCTGAGCGCAAGGTTTAGATTACTCCTACGGGGAAACCGCATAGTGTCAATGCCTTTGTTTTATTTGGAATGCACTTTAGGCTTTAAAAAACTAAGTTCCTGCTTGAATACGAGCTATGGTGGAGGCATATGTTGCGTAATAAACAAAGTTTATTTTTGAAGAAATTAAAATGTTATCTGGAAATCTTCTTTCGTAGTAAGCACTATTCTTGACTGTCAGGAGACATAGATATTTTGTATCCGATTTAAAACCCACCTTTCATGGAAGTTATAGAACTTAATTAAAATAATAAATATCCACTAACATTCACACAACGCCATTTAGCCCCAAGTTAAGCGTGAAGACTGTATTATGGTCACCAAACAACGGATAAGCATACTTAAATACATTTTATTTTTGTAAATAGAAAACACCTAGACCATTACACACAGACATATTCATGCACGCAAATGTTTGTACTGTACGGGATCGAACCCGGAACCCTTGGAGTAGCAGCCGACATCTCAAGCGCTACACCAAATGGGTCGTCAACTTTGTAGAGCAGTGAATAACGGGGCTCTATCTACAACACGTAGAATACTAACTGTAGTCAATGCTGTATCTAGAAAATAGGACTTTGGGACCACCCGGATGGATCGAAGAAATTATTTGGCCGTAGGTAAACTACATTTTATAACAAAATATTGTAGATAAAATTTCATCTGCATCCAAAGTTATCTTGCAATTAACACGACAATAAAGCATTCTCATAGTAACATATAGAGAAATTATGGAAAAGCTTCCAAATTATGTTGTTATAAAAAATGATTCCACTTCCACGCAGCGGACTGTACTTTAATAGTACTCGTAGTCCGGTTACTGTCTCGTAGAAAACCGCATCTCTCCCATAATGACCGTTTCCGTGGCCGCCGAGGATATCCCGCCATTTGTCGTGAAAATCTACGTTTTCAACTTTTCCCAATACAAAATTCAAAGTGAATTATGAACTATTTTTTATGTTATAAGTGAACGGGGCTTTCAGTGCTCTAACCTGATTGTAGGTGATATGTCTGACCATGACAGATGTAGCGTTGAAGGAAATCAATAACATTAAGTAGTCAACAGCGTCGGTGGCCTAATGGTGTGGACTGTCGCCCTCCTACCGGGAGCTCTGAGGTTCAAATCCTGCCACGTACCCATGTGATTTCGAATTTTCGAAAAATATATGTACGTTATCCGACGCTCTTACGGTGAAGGAAAACATCGTGAGAAAACCTCCGCACGTCTGCGAATAGATTTAAAGGTTGTGCGTCAAGTCGGCCAATCCGCACTGGGCCCGGGTGGACGACTAAAGCCTAATCACCTTATACGGGTAAGCTCGCGCCCCTCTCGGTGGGGACGATTAATGAGCTGATGATGATGAAGTAGTCATTAATTTCAAGCCGTAATACAAGCTTCACCCTTAACTTGTGGCTAGATGGCGTTGTGTGAATGTCAGTGGATATTTATTTATTTGTGACCATCAACACTGCTTTGCGCCCGTCACCCGTGACAAGAGATGTTAGGTCTTTTATATCCGGTAACATTACTAGCTACTATGCCCTAATCCCAAAGCACAAAATTGCAATACCTCTTATTTCACGTGACGCTATCTGGCACTGAGGTGATACCTACCTACCTAGACAGGTTAGGAAGGAAACCCCGAAAGTAAAATAAGTGTATTCAGTTACCCACAGAACCGACCATACACGGCCTTAAAAACAAATAAATAGCTGCCAGTTCCGAAGCAAATTTATCAAATACATCTGTCACCGTTTCTATTGGTTGCACCTTCTAGAAACATCTATTGTTCAGTGAGAAAGATATTATAAATATGGTAATGACTCGGAAGCTTAGCACTAGTACCTTTTCGTAGTGTAATAGTACGGGTCACCTTGTAACCTAGTTCAGCTACCATACTACGCGATAGTGATGTGTCTTACGGCTTATCGATATTTATTTGAATTAAAATTATTTTAGTTTATAAATAAATAGAAGTGAACGAGTAAAGATACTCCAATATATTAGAGCTGTAATCTTCACTGCTGAACTTAGGCTTTCATCCTTCCCGCCCTATAATGATGACTTTAATATTTTATGGCTTTAGACAAAATTCCAACTAATTGCTAGAAAGCCAAAAGCTTGTATACTATTCAACAAAATGCACGCGTTATAATTTAAGCAACGTGCAGTTAAGGTTCGACTTTTGTGCCTAAAATCATCTGCTAAAATGACATACATTATTTATAATAATAATAATATTAGCTCGGGAAATCGACTCGGAGCTAAGGTTAGGCTTTAAGGCTAGATTTTACTATTCATCAGTTTCACTATACATATTTATACGACAAAAAGAAGAAGAAGAATACTTGATAGCATAAAGCTAGTTATTTAATCTTATATAGAATGAAAAAAAATAAAAGCACCAAAAGCTCGTTTATCCTCAAAAAATTTTCCCATAGCGGCTGCATACGCCGATCAATCATTTATATTGTCATCTTAATGTCTTGAATACGGATGCAATCGTGAAGAATTAATAACACCATCCACCACCATCATCAGCTCATCAAACGTTCCCACCGAGGAGCACGAGCCTATCCGTATAGGGTGATTAGGCCTTCGTCGTCCACGCGGGCCCAGTGTGGGCTGGACGACTCTTTACGCACGACCTTTTTTGAATCTCTTCGCAGGCGTGCGCAGGTTTCCTCACGATGTTTTCCTTCACCGTAAGAGCGTCGGATAACGTATATATATTTTTGAAAATTCAAAAACAGTACGTGGCGGGATTTGAACCTTAGCCCTCCCGGTAGGAGGCAACAGTACACACCATTGAGTCACCGACACTCTAATTGATAACACATATCGATAAAACTCTTAACGTCTCTATTTCACGGTAACCTGCTTTACATGTGTATGTGAGATGAATGTCAAAGTTAAATGCGCATAGCTTTATTCACAAAAACAAAAAATGGCGCGTTTCATTAGAACATCGTTTTGTACGTGTGTCACGCTTGGTGACAGTTTTCTACAAATGCGTGTAAATGTATTTCACATGACACCGAAAATGCTAGTAATTTCAAATGCTTGGCCAACACAATCTCACCTATATTTTTTTTAATGTTATGAAGTGATCATGACGGTCAGGACGCTCACCTGACGGTAAGTGATACGCCTGACCACGACACATTGGCATTGACGGAGACTAACAACTGATAAACAGTTGTAGTTTTCCATCAATGCCGCACTGAGCTCGTCACCCGAGACAACAGATGATAGGTCTCTTATACTCGGTAATTTTACTATTTTGCCAGTCATGACCCTAAAATTTTGCCTATTATTATATTTAATTGTATTTCTTGGCTATGGCTTTTACTTAGTCAGGCTGCATTGCATTGCAGGCTGCATTAGGTATGTGAGAGTCATGCTTTGGCTCGACTAGACTTCGCTTCGCGTTGTTAGTAAGATTACTGGGACCTTAACCCTCTAAATCGCTACATACTCGTATAACTACCTACACCACAATCATCATTACTCCTTTACGATCGCATCTAACCTAGGTAAGCATATCACTTACCATAAGGTTAGCAAACAGATCGTCGCATTAACTTCACATCATACAGTTCGCAAACAACCCATGTTAATAAAATAAAACAATGTAGTTAATACAGCATACTTGTACCAGTGCCATCTACATTCATTGCAAGTAAACAGGTTGGAAATTACTTTCACCCGTTGTTATTTCAAAAGAAATGGTACCAGTTCACTGCTCTCTACCGCATTAAAGCGGTGATGTGATTAAATCCCACGCCCCTAGAGGCCGCTTGCTGGCAGAAACCTTACAAAACTTGCTGGAATTTAATACTACCTTTTTCTAAACATATCACATACACATCAGTACATTGCTAGATACAGATATCCGCCATTTTTACGCTTATTTTACCGGAACTTTTTTTATCCTCAGAGAGCCTCCTCCAGTGATATTTTTTTAGAAATCACGCCAAAATTCAAATAATCAGAAGTGAATCTAATTGAAACAAAGGTTAAGCCGATCTTCATTCCAGTGGCCATCAGTTCTGCCATATGTAAACATATACGTAAGTGGTAACTTGGCTGAAGAGATACGTGCGTTGCTTTAGTTATTTCTTGGAGAATAACGCCATCTATCTCGTACTGTACTCACTGCATCGTTTTAAAGTAAAAGTATTGCACGCCATCTATAGATATTCAATAATTACATCAAGTTGGTAAAATGAAAGTAGTGAAAGATTTTAGCTGTCAATGAAAGGGAACATTTGTATATAAGCAAAATGAGCTAAGTCTCTGCAAGATGGCGCAATTGAAACTTGTTATTCCACTATTAATAGTTCTTAGATATAAACTATAAACTCTTTTTTAATAATGCCATCGACTATAGAATCCAAGAGATTAAAGAGATGTGTGGTCTAGCTGGACCATACAGCAATTACATACCTTGCTAGATACCAAATCGAGTTATATGAAAACTAAGATTTTAATGTTTTTTTCTATATAATTTAAAATATAGTTGGTCACATATTTAGAAAAGCCGGTGGACGATGAAGCAGAAAAATTTAGTGGAGTTCGCGTTCTGTCGATTTTCAAAAGGTCGCTTTTAGAGGCCGGGTGACGGAGGATCGGGATTACTGGGGCAAAATACGGACCTATGTCCAGCATTGAAATGCAATAGTTTGAAAAGAAAAAGAGAGATTTTTAAAAAATAATGAATAAGTAAACATCATCATCTACCATGCTTTAATTTGTTACTAATTATTTTTATCATTGCTGGTGTTATTAACAGTGTTGGTTAGTAGCAACGATTAAAAGTTCCATCAAGTTGCAAAGAAGTTAAAATGGAATTTTCAAGGATTAAATTTAACTACCACGTTAAAAGTCAATTTTAATTAATTCCATTATAACAGTCTTGCACTCAAAATACACCTCTTGTAAAGCCACCGTGACTTGAATTTAACCAATACGAGCACAAACTTTGCATATGAATTTGAAGCGTGAAATGAAAACATATTTATAAAAAGCTCGAAATATTTATTTAGTTAAAAAAAGTATATAATGGTACTCGACAGCGGATTATATCGCAAATTCGGTAGACAAGGCCGAAGTGCTAAAATTTCCGAAAATTAGTTATAAATGCCAAAGTGCCTAAAAACTAATTTCTACCTGTAGGAACAAAGACATTCATTAGATTCAGTTTATTTTCGCCAGAGGGCAGTAGTGCCTTTGTACCATTCGTTCGTTTTTTTTATGATATTGGCGCGACAAAATCTCATTGGTCAGTTGCGGCATCGCCCGCGTGAGTAGTGGTTGTGTACTGGAGCGTCAAGGTCATTAAGGTAAATATGCCCTTTTGTTTAATATTTTGGAAAGACATGGTCACATTTTGTGTACTTATGCCTAATATATAAGTACATATTTGACGGAACAAAGTCGTTCGGGTAGTTGTGCCTTTGTGAGTCCAATACGTAAACATAACCTAGTCTTTTTATCAAATCTGACTTTGTCATTCCGATTTTGCCATCTATAAATGAAATATAAAAGCATTTAAGACTTTGCCATTCCAACCGCTTTATTTTTTATGTAAAATTGATTACATTTCTGTCGTTTTTCTTACAATAATATCTTGAGTCTATTTATTGATCTGTGCGATAATTTCGATGCCAATTTTGCCATTTATTAACCCCTGATGCATTTTAAACGGATCGTTATAAGTTTGACGTGTATTTATTTTTGTTATGTTGATTAATAAACCGAACTAAACGTTTTAATATTTTCGCTTGTAGGGAATAAAAATGGAATCTCGAGGTAAAAAAATTTTGAAGATGCTCGATGATCAAGTTAATATACAAACTGGAACTATTGACGAACCTCAGGTTAATGAAAGTTTCGAAAAATCTAGTTTTGAAAAATCTAGTTTTGAAGAATATAATAGTTTTAAAAAGACAAATACTACTTCTAAAATTAATTCTACGTCAATGGTTGAGAAGTGGATGGATAGCAATTACTTTGAAAATCAGGATCCAATACCGATGTTACCTGAAACTACAGGAGCGATAAATTCATCCATGATTACTGTATCTGCTATGGCGGATCTAATACCAAAGATTACTGAAACTGCAGAAGCAATACATTCATCCTTGACAACCATATCTGCTAGGGAGGATAATGTAATAGAAAGCCCACCCATTATAAATAAAACCTCGGGTAATAACGATACCGAGTCTGCAGTAAATGGAGATTTTTCACAATCCGATTCTGGTTCCGAATACAAACCAAATGTGAAACAGGCTAAGAACTACACTAAACTCATCAAATCGAGAAACGTGTCCACTTCTTCTAGTTCTGACAGCAGCGCATCCAGTTGCAACAGCAGCTCATCCAGTTCTAGCAGCAGTTCATCTAGTTCTCGAAGCAGATTTCTTGAACCTAATACTACGGCGGACTTACAAAATAATGAAGGCAATAGTGAACCAGAACCAACACTACACCCACCAGTTAATTTAGAGAAGGAATCAAATAAACGGTCTCGAAAACGTCAAAGAAATATGAATGAGTGGAAACAAGTTATATCCAAACGTTTGAAAAACAGTGGTCAAGAGTATACTACAAAAAGAGGAAAAATTGTAGCAGCAAAATCAATTCTTTCTCCTTGCCCTGAAAAGTGCAGACTTTCGTGTTCCACTAAAGTTTCTTCTGAAGTTAGAAATACAATTTTTCAATCCTACTGGGAGCTGGGAACACACATGAGACAAAGAGACTTTCTCGCGTCCTGTGTGAAACTTATTCCGCCTGCATACTGAAGAGTCAAAATTACCGACAATAATACCTGTATTAAGCCACCAAAAAACCAAATTCGACCTACTATTTTCTGATAGGTTCAAAAGAAGTTAGGATCTGTAAAAAGTTTCTGCTAAATACATTGGCTATTGGAGAAAAAACTTTACGTAATGTAATTGAAAATATATCTAATAGTACTATGAGAATGAGTGCTGTAGATAATCGAGGCAAACACGGTAAAAATTGTAAACTAAGTGCTGAAGTTATCCAATCTGTTCATGATCACATAAATTCGATTCCACGTACAGAAAGTCATTACTTAAGGGCTAATACTACCAGAGAGTTCATAGATGGTAGCCTGTCTGTAGCTGAGCTCCATCGCAACTATCAAGCTATCAGAAAAGCAGCTGGAAAACCATCCGTCAATTATGATGCTTACCACCGCATTTTCAACAATGATTTTAATATTGGCTTATTTGTACCTCGTAAAGACCAATGCGATGAATGTGAGGCATACAAAAACGCTGTTGACAAAGAACCACTGTTAGAAAAGCATAAGTTACACCTTGAAGAAAAGAGTTTTTCCCGTTTAGAACTTGAAAAGGATATAGAAAACAGTAAACAGACAGATTCCAATAACATAGTAGCCATATTCGACTTACAGGCAGTTTTATCGTGTCCCATTGGCCAGTCGTCAGCATTCTTTTACAAGTCAAAGCTTAACTGCTATAATTTCACAGTTTCCAATATTAATAGTGATAAAACATTTTGCTTTTTTTGGCATGAAGGCCTTGGCAAACGTGGAGCTAATGAAATAGGAACATGTCTTTACAAATTTCTGGAAGAATTATCTACTCAACAACCCAATAAAGACATAATATTTTACTCCGATAACTGTTGCGGCCAACATAAAAATAAATTCGTTTTTGGGATGTATTACTATGCCGTTAACATGTTGCCCATAAAATCGATCACGCACAAATTCCTCATTCGAGGGCATACTCAGAATAGGGCTGACGCGGTCCATTCTGTCATCGAGAAGAGCGTTAAAAGGGCTAAGAAAGCAGGGCCTATATACTGTCCAGCTGAGTATGCATGTCTCATAAGAAATGCAAAAAAACGTGGCAACGGATTTGAAGTCAAAGAAATGAATTTTGATTCATTCTTTGATTTGAAATTGCTATCTAATGATGTTAGTTTAAATCTAAGCAAAGATGTTACTAGAGACAATATCAAAATATCAGAAATTAAAGCCATCAAGTTCACTAAGAATTCTGATACATACCAATTTAGATACAGTTATAAATCAATCACATGGGCTGAAGCGCAAGTCAAATTAGGCAGGACGGGTAATAAGAAAAAAATTATAGATATTGTATTAAATGTGTTATATTCTGATACTTTACCAATTCCGGATCGTAAGAAAGAAGATATCCGTCAACTAATTGCCTCAAACATAGTTCCCAAATTTTATGAACAATTTTATAATAGTTTATTTCAATAACACATTCTAGTGAACATGTAGATCATCCGCATTTTTTATTATTTTTATAGTTACTCTTTTGTATAAATAAAGTTTAAGTAGCACTACTAATTTGTGCTTAATTTAAAAGACTAATTTTTTGTTAATCACTTAAAAAGGTTTTTAAGTATTATGATTATTATTACCTAGATTTTGAAAGTATTATGCAAAAAAGTTGTGTATAAGTGTACCTAGTACTTAGTTGATTGTAAGAAAATGTTCTTATGAATATTCAAATTCTATACCAGTAAACTTTGTATATCTTATAAGAAACAAATTGTGATTTCAACAAAAAATGCTGTGATTACCGACTGATTTTAGAATAACAGTATAAATAAGTCTTACGCATTTACGTGGTATTTTATAGATTTAATGTGAATCTTTTAGAAGTGACTTTTAAGTTAATTTGTTAAAGTAATTTTCTGATTGTAGTATTTTTTTTTTTAGTTATAAAGATGTTCCTAAGAAGATAAAAAAGTACAAAATAAGTAGTTTTATTTAATAAATCATTTCAATACTGTGTCACTTTGGTCACAATAGCACAATTATTTAAATGTTGGTGCGAAAAGGGCATATTTGTATGCATATACTAATATTTCATAAAATATATATAAATAAATAAATAACTCACTCTTTTAAATTCCATATTATATTCACTAATGTATAAGGTATATATCTGCTAAAAATAAAATACAATTTTACATTAGTTTGGGTAGAAATACGTAATATAAATCTATAAAAACCTTAAAATGTTGTCCTGTATAATTGAATATTAGCACTTCGGCCCTTGTCTTACGAAGGTGCGATATGTCTTAATAAAACTTCTTGTCACTCTCTGAGTTCATTATCGGACAAATTGACAAACCTGACTTGATTTATTATAAAGAGCTAGACACGTTAGGGTGCTTCTACTTACATAGGCGTAAGCGTTTTTTACAGGCATTATTTAAATTTTTTTTTAAAACCTCAGCTGAATAAAAAGATCACTTCCGATAGGTCGCTTTGAAAGCGAAATGAGAATCACATTTTTATGAGTTTTTTTCTATCTGGCAAATTTGTAAGAACCCAAATCTTTAAGGGTTCATATTCATGTCCAGGAAAAGAGTTTTGGGCGACCGTTCGTCAATACAAATAAAGATCTCGAGTTGTGATTTAATTTTATAACGCAGTCTTTAAAAGAAACCGTGCAGTAGACAAAGGTACTCGTAAAGTTGAACGATGCTTGTAAGACTCCGAGTAGTAAGATAATTAAATTTAAATTAAAAAGTCTTTATTCAATTTAGGTCCGTAGAACACTTTCAAATGTCAAATATTATTCTACAACAACCTGAAATTATCAACGTGTGTATTGTGAATACCTTTTAAGTAAAAAATTGTGGTTGTGAAAAGATTATGATGAAATATATTTTACAAAATTTTCTATAGTTTGAAGTAGATTATAAAAAATCCCACCAAAAACATTTTATGTAAAATGTTGCTAAGACGATCACACCACCACATAAGGTTTGTGCTCTGAAAAAGATATCAGATCTTATGTGGAGCTAAGCATCTGAATCTACATGGCCTTCAGATTCAAATGACCCTAACTTCAATAAATTCTACCTATCAGTAAATATGTATGACTTCGGCGTTTCACGAGTTGATACGAATGTTTAGTTATTGATTTAAAGTAAGTTACGAAACAGCTATTAAAGTAAGTAACGAAACAGCCAAACCATACATATTTACTGATGTGGTGAATTTGTTGAAGTTAGGGTCGGTGGAGTAAGGCGTTGAAGATTCAGAAGCTTGGCTCTACATGAGATCTGATATCTTTTTCACAGGTCAAATCTTATATGGTCGTTTTGGCAACATATAAAATAAATAAATATCCACTGACATTCACACAACGCCATCTAGTCCCAAGTTAAGCGTGAAGTGTAGTATGGTTACCAAACAACGGATAAATACCCAGACCAATACAAACAGACAAGTTTGTATACACAAATATTCATACTACCCGGGGATCGAACCTGGAACCCTTGGTGTAGTAGCCGACGTCTCAACCATTACACCAAATGTGTTTAATATGAAACAATTTTGATGGGATCTTATTTGTTAATTGCAATCATGTGGTTTCAACGTCTTTTACACTGATAGTACATATCACAAGTAAGTCCATGTTAAAACCTAATTATAGCAAATATTTCACTGAAATTGCATATAACATTAGTACAGCTATATCCACGTTTCTATGTTACCTATGTTAGCTTGAATCCAAGGAAAATGATGGCGGTGACTTCGACTCTGAAATGAAGCTATTCACAGAGTTAACGATAAGACGTTACGGGCGCACACTTAGTCATAAGAGGTAGCGAAGTTTACATTTTTTTTCTGAATCGAAGTTTCGCTGTTAGCTATCAATATTTTTTACAGCTACTCCAGGCAACTAAAAGGCAAACGCAGATGGTCCTCGGTCTTAATTTCAAATTAGCTAGGTTGTAGACTCGGTAATAATTCGTCTAGGTAGGTACCATAGCAGTGCCTGATATCGTCCGGTGAAAAAGGAGTGTTATGCATTTCGTGTTTCGGGATTAGGGCATTGTAACTAGTAAAATTACCGGTTATAAGAAACCTATCATATGTTGCCATTCAATGCCGCTCTGTCATGATAAGAAATTTTACTCACCATAATACTCTTTGTAACATTAACAACAGAACAATCGTATTTTGATTATATATGTACTAATGCTGGAATCGGCTTTTCTACGATTGAGAAACCTCACCGCTTTAAGGAATTGTGATAAACGTATTTTATGCGATAAATCCCCATTCTGAAGACTCAATGTCCAAGATTGAAATAGGTAGAACATTTACGAATAATACAGACATGACCCGCCGGATACGATGAGAAGTGATAGTGGGCTAGTCATGTATGTCCCAGACCGTAATAGCCGTTGAAGCAGACGGGGCCTGGAGAAGAGACAGCATCCTGGCAAGCGTAGCGTAGGAGGCCCTCTGTCACGATGGACTGACGACTTGCGAAAGGTGGCTGGTGGAGGTAGGATGAGTAAAGGGAAGGACCGAGATCTGGCGCAACATAGGGTGACCTATGTAAAGCAGTAGAAATAAATTAGCTACCGAGCCAGTATAATAAAAAAACATTCATTTAAAAAAATATATTTAAAAAACAGATGAAAAAAGAGCAAACATTTCTGAAGGGTTTATTTTTAAACTTGTTAGGGAAAAGTCATTGCACTAGAACCGAGTAAACAAGTGAGACAAAAAAGGGAAATCAAGTGAAAGTGATTTTGGTTCGATAAATTCTTTACGATTTTTTCCTTTTTTTGTTTGCGGTTACTTTTACATTTTTACTTTTTTATTAATTAAAAAATAATACCGATAGTTTAGGTATTTTCGTGAGAGCAACTTCGATCTACGTGGGATGCGGCTATAAACGAATTATACTTCTTTATGTATCTTGATGTATTATTGAGAGCGTCGGTGGCTCAGTGGTGTGGACTGTCGCCTTCCTACCGGGAGGGCTGAGGTTCAAATCCGACACGTACCAATGTATTTTCGAATTTTCGAAAAATATATGTACGTTATCCGACGCTCTTACGGTGAAGGAAAACATCGTGAGGAAACCTTCATGCACGCCTGCAAAGAGATTCGAAGGTTGTGTGTGAAGTCGTCCAATCCGCACTGGGCCCGCGTGGACGACTAAGGCCTAATCACCCTATACGGGTAGGCTCGTGCCCCTCGGTGGGGACATTTAATGAGCTGATGATGATGTATTATTTATCTAGGTAGATTGGTATACACAAGTGAAGTTTTCCTACTAGTACTATATACGACAATAAAACAATAATTTACTGTGAAATAAGTATTAATGCAATTGCGTAAAAAGTACAATTTGCCATACGGTATTCGCCAATTAAATATAAGTAACCTCTCCCACTGAATTACCTTTGTTATTAGTTAGAATTTTAGGAGAATTAAATGTATAAACCCATTAACAGCCGCGGTGCCTTTACATTCAAGGAACACAAAATTAAGACATTTGGTCTGGAATCATAGCAGTGAAATGTAAAAGATTAAATGCAAAGAGCTCGTTGGCTTAAGTCCGTTCCAACAAACTGGTGGACAAAATTGTGTTTATGTCATCGGAAAATAACAAGAACCTATTTTTTTTTAATTTTCTAGGTTATTTACAAAGTTTCGTAGGATTCTAAAATAATACTAACAATACAATCTCAGATAGATTGTACAATAATACAATATATCAGAAATTTGTATTATTTTACGCCTATATGTTTGCAAATTAGATAGAGGCCATAACCAAAATAGTAATACCTAACGTCATTTTTCAGAATTTTATAGTTGATGCCGCTGCGCCGGCCGTTATGATAATGAATGGTTATGTGTCATTTTAGTAATTTTTTTTTTTAAACTAGCTTCGGGCCGCCTGATCGTAAGCGGTTATCAAAGGCACTATATGCGCGTTGTCGACCATTTAAAAGAAACCTATTTACTCGCCGCTTAAAGGACCCCATACAATATACCCTTATGGGAAACCTCCACAGGGAGCTCATTCCACAATCGGAGCGTCCGCGGGAGGAATTTATAGTTCGGCAAGTCTGATTGTACCTAAGTCTATGGACACAACTGTCAACATTGACCAATCAGAGAGCAGTGTATTTTTTGCCGCATTATAAAGAAGCATTTAATTAAAACCTTTTCTGTGATTGGTCAAAACTTTTAGAATCTTACGATTGGATATCGTAAATTTAAATTTTGGTTCTTATCTTCCTCTGACACAAGAGCAAGGCGCGCCTCCAGATTATATTTTGCAAGAAATTGTACTTTTTTGTACAAGTTCAGCCAGCCAGTCTTTATCGATACAAAAGTTTAGTGCGTTTAAAACTGAAATTGAAAAATTCCATTGTACTGAGTCACCGTTCGACGTTTTTGATCTTTCTCATCGCCTTTATTGGATTCCCACCCGACCTGTTTTTATTTGTCGACCCCGTTTGTAAAGAGATCGCAACTACTGAGCCAAATATTTGACAGCGCAAATGATTAATCTGTTGTATCATGGCTATGGCGTCTTTTCTGTAGGACATATCTTTTATTTGAACTCTTAAAAATTCTTAGGAAACGCTTTCACGTCTATATTAAAGCTAGATATCTGGGAGACCTCGTCTACAAAGGGTCATTTACATTAGATACTTAAATTGTACGTTATTCTCTAGCTACTCGTACATATTATAATAAATATAATGGGCTCCAATTTGTCAGAAAACCAATTTAACTTGTTATGAAGTCATAGAACTACTGTAGTTTTATTATTAAACGGATGCAGGCAAAGCTTAATTGCCAACTATTTTTTTAAATGAGTTTTCCCAAGGATATAACAATGTTTAATTGAATTGTCCTTTTTATTTGTTTTGCTATGCTATTTTTAAGTAGTAACCGATCGATTATCTAAGATTAACCGATACGCATTTTTTCTGTCTGACAACATTTTCATTATTTGTCATTATCATAAAGGTCATCCTTTAGGATAATGACTCTGGGCCAACATAAAAGGTGCAGGACAGCACGAGTCAGATAACTGATTTGTCATAATATAAATTATATAACACACTTTTTGTTTTTTCGCCGCGCCTCTGAAACTCGTATACGAATAAAAATAGTAAGTAGTTCAGATCAAATAACAGGCGTATAAACTTGTTTTAAAATTTTGAACATAATGGTCAGTCCTGCTTTCGGCTCTAGAATATATGTCCTTCTTCACCATTATAATTATTTTTTATGATACAAAGTATACAGGATGGACAGGACGCTCACCTACAGATAAGTGATACGCCTGACCATAACAGAGCGTCATTGATTGAGACCAACAACTGATAGACGTTTATTATTTTCCATCAATCGCAAAACACAGAAGTTCAAAACATTTCTATTTCACTGGACGATATCTGGCACTGCGGTGGTACTTACCTAGACGACTCAGTACCGGGTCTACCCCCTATAAACATTAAAAGTTAGCACCTTGCTCGGATTCTTTTTATACGTTCCGCTCTTGAATAAGTTTCCTATACCTTAAGATGAAAATTGCAACCCTATTTTTAAGGAGAACAGCTGACAAGAGACCTGGCAGTTTGTCAATCACCTTTCAAATGGGATCAATAGAGACGAGTCATTAGGAAACGTTGTAATTTCTGTATTTAATTATGCTAAGTAATCAAACTTTTTCGGTAAGCAATACCAAAATGAATCAGATTTTAAATTTCTTTTCTACAGGTTTACTAAATTATGGAAAATGATGAACTCTTATAGAAATCGGTATCGAAAATAACTTCTACTATTGCAATTTTTAGATCACGTCATAACAATAAATTTTGGGTGTACGCTTACACCCAAAATTGATTGGTATATCTAACGATACTACTGCTTTTGCCTAACTACCGATAGCCTATCGAAAGTGGACTATCGAGCGGTAGCACTAGCCGTATGTTATCTTAAGCCCAAAATACCTCTTCTTTTCAATGTCAGATGTAGGTATTTCCTCGCGCATATTTAAGTATGTGTTACAAAAGTTTTGCCTAGTTTCAGACCTTTGAATCTATACTAATATATAAAGCTGAAGAGTTTGTTTGTTTGTTTGAACGCACTAATCTCAGGAACTACTGGTTCGATTTGAAAAATTCTTTCAGTGTTAGATAGCTTATTTATCGAGGAAGGCTATAGGCTATATATCATCACGCTACGAGTAATAGAAGCGGAGCAGCAATGAAGAATGTTTCAAAATCGGGGGTATTTTTTCATACTTGGAGCTTCCGCTGCGTACGCTGCGTAAACGGTTAAAGTTACACAAAAGTCATGTATGAGAGTATTGTTCTCCTTTTAAAGGTCTACAAAAAAGTCCGCAACAGCATATGTCTATCTTTTAAGGTTAGCTCACTATAACATATTTTTTGCTAAAAAAAAATCTGTTATTGACAATTGAGGGAGAGGAAATCCTATGTATAGTGATAAATGAAAGTACCGTGTTAACCCGAATTTAATGCGAGCGAAGCCGCGGGCAAAAGCTAGTATCATATAAAGTGTACTATGTCATATCTGATTTATTTACCTCGGATATCCCTTGTGAACTCTTTTAGTGCTCTTGCCTGAGATGATGAAACATTTAATATTCATGAACCATGTTACTAAACGTTAGATTTTGATTTGTTTCTACTGACGTTAAGGAAAAACTGTATAGATAACAAAACAAAGTTTGTATAATTATCAATGGTAATAAATATAAAATGAAGTGCATTATTTTTAGAGAATTTAAGTATGAACCCTTTGAACGCAAAAGAAAGCTTAGGCGGAAGAAATAAGAGATTTTCTATTGGTAAATGCTAAATATCCAGACAGGATTCCTAGCATTTGCGATCGAAAGGCGAATTTGCTTCAAATGTGCGCTAGTGGATTAATATGTATTGACATTTTATATTTTCATTAGATTAGATATCGGCTAATTGTATTTACAGTTGTAAAAATGACTTTTTTATAGAGAAGACAATTAAACAAATAGGTATATTTATACTCGTTTTTATTTACAAAAATATTTCATAAATTAATCAAATAAATACTTAATATTACATTAAGTTAACATATTAAAACAACTAAATCACAATAAATTATTTAGATAATAATTTAAAGCAACTTAACTACATAATTCACATTTATACAGTTCTATTAGCCAAAATATGGCGACTTATAAATGATTGAATAAGAACAAAAACAATTTACGGAATACGGAGATACGTGGAAAACATCGTACAATAAACAAAATAATAACAATTGTTAAAATTTTATAGCTAACAGAACTGTTCAGTGTTCAGTATCAAATATCATCAAATAATCAACAGCATAACACTGGCCAAAAAGACTTCAGCCTAAAGAAAAAGTTGTACTCAACAACATTCCTAATTTGAAATTGTCATTATTTCTGTCGTTCTAATTAGATGATACCAATGAAAATTATATAGTCTAGCTACTGGCTTGTTCTTTTGCATAATGAGCCCAACCTTTGTAGGGTAAGGGCGTGTCGAGATCACGTCTTCTTCTATGATGGCCGTGGTGACCAGCATATATCACTTGGTGGTCGTCGTGGTCGTCATGAGAGGCCAGTTTCTTTGCACCTACGATCGCCGAGAGCAATAAAGCTATCGCAGACACCGCTAACGCCTGTAATTGAGAAAAATTGTTTTAATGTTAGTGTAACCTATTATTTTTTTCCTGTTTCTTGGAAGATTATTAAAACACCAAAAAATGTTTTATTCGACTTTCTGCACAGAAATCTATAAACTTCTGTGCAGAAATTCGGAATAATAAATTTAAATTTTGGCATTTGATATCATTTTAAGCGTGAAAGACACTTGTGGCACATATTTCAGTTCTTTATCTTACGCCCTAACTTTAGATATCTCATACAAGTGTTTACAAACCAGTACAGAGATTTGAATGCATAAACCTATATTACAAGCTTATAAAAATTTAATCAGTCTAAAGTTTTGTTCAGGATTACTTGGGAACTACACAACATGACATGTTTCTTTCATTCATGTCTGCCATTTGTGATCTCGCCAAATGCTCTTTCTTAATCAGACTCAGTCTCAGAACACATTGTAATTGTAATTTAGTAGGATTGAGTAAATACAATTACTAGCAAAGATATGCTTAATAAATTATATAATTGCATGCAAAAATAATTTTCTTACAAAATGAACAAAATATCGCACTTATTATCAATTCACTAGGGTTAAAGATTTTTGCTATCATACAATTTGTATTTAAGTCCTATTATATCATCATTTAGGTAATAATAAAATGTTGGGTGTCAATCTATTATCTCGAAACAAACTTCTGGTAAAACACTAAAAATATAATATATGTTAGAATACAATAGACAAAAATATTACTATTCTAGAATATTTGCAAATTGGTTTAGCGGTACAAACGTGAAACGAAATTGTGGATGTCTAATACTCATATTTCTCGTTGTTCCGAACGTAGTACACGTACACTTCATTGCAAATTAATTGAACATAAAAAAGCAATAGTGCACAAAGAAATAAACAAAGGGAGAACTTTCTTATTTGTAGTAGTTTCGTATAAAAAATATGGATGGATTGTTATTAATGAAAAGATTATGAAAAGATAACTGCTTTCTATGTAATTTATACAAATATTTTTTTTATATTTTGATATAAATTTTTGAATATTTTAAACTTAGAATATGTAATTGAATTGTTCGTGACAACGAATAGTATAATAATACCTGTTTCATTACGCGTTTAGTTTTTTCTCGTCTCTGTTGATAGATGCGAGCCAAATATCTTAATTTTCCTTACAAATACTGGCTCAATTAAAGAAGTTCAATATAATTAATTAAAAATAAATGGTGAGGAAATCAGGTGAATTTTTTAAAATGTATTTTTCATATTACCTACTTTACTTTAAAAACATCTCGCATAATTATGTCTCATTACTTTTATGATCACAAACATTAATGACTTCCTTGTAAAGTAAAGCATTTACCTAGAACACAGCTTTGATCGATTTTCCAATAGAAAAATAATAAATTAATATTTTAGTGGCGATCTCAAACCACAGCCTGCTACCAAGTGTACATTAGCAGTGTAAATCATTCGCACATTTCACTCGCGATCGCGAGTCCGTTACGCGCTTGCACATTTAGGTCTCTTATTATTCACTTTTACCAATTAAAGCAGAGTCTACACTGTCATGTGGAGATAAAGATCGTGTAGATTGTAATTGAATATATTAGAGATAAGATTTTTAAAATTTTTGTGGAACTTTTAGATTTGGAGGGTACAGGTTCAAATACCGCCACGTAATAATGTATTTCCGAATTTTCGAAATAAACCTGCTACAACAAGAGTTCCAGGTTCAATCCCCGTGTAGTACAAACATTTGTGTGCATGAACATGTCTGTTTGTATTAGTCTGGGTGTTTTCTATGTATAATATGTACGAGTATGTATTTACAAAAATAAATGTAAGTAAGTATATTGATCCGTTGTTTAATACCTATAAATTATTCACATAGCGCCATCTAGCCCAGAGTTGGCTTCACGCTCAACTCTGGGCTAGATGGCGCTGTGTGTATGTCAGTGGATATTAATTTATATATAATAGTTTTGACTATTGTGATGTGTTGGCGAAGATGCATCAACCTTTAATAGAACCCGTTACTTATTTCGGGAACTAAAATATATTTAGGAACGAACATATTTTTGCGTCTGAGGACTAAAATTTTTTGCGAGAAAAAAATAAAATAAATAAAGGTTTCTCAAAAGATTGTTTTTAGATAAACTTTTCTTTTTTTGCCATGGATGGCCAATTTCCCCAAGTGACGAGTGCACAGGAGGTCCAAAATAAAAAGATTAATCATTACTTTGTTTACTATTGAAAGCGTAGAGAAGTAATCAAATTCAGTCCCAAATCACTTTTCTTGTTTATAGAAATTTAATTTAATTTTTTATGCTATAGTAGGCAAACGAGCAAACGGCTCATCTTATGGTAAATGACACCGCCGCCCGTGTACATTTGCAATACCAGAGGGCATTGCAATGCATTGCCGGCCTTTCAATAGGGAATACGCTAGATATAACAGAATTTGAAATATCAGTCCACTATTTTTAAGGTTCGTCGCAAAAAAATTAAGAATCGATCTCCTTATTATATCAAACAAATCTAATGTACAAATTACGTTAAATCAGAAATAATGCATTCCTATACTGTGTGTGTTCAGACCACGTTCAGACTTATGAATATGATATATTGTTGAAGATACACACATAGCTGCTGCTAATACAAGATGCAGTTGGCATTTAAACATTGTTTCAGTTAACGTATTTATTGCTTTTCATTGGATAAAACAAGCACTTGTCATTTAGATACCGAGAGTTGATATGTTTTTTTAAGTCGTTTTCATGTTTTCACTTAATCAATTGCATAAAATATAATACAGATTGCTAGGTATTGGATCCCAGCACGCGTCTTTTGGAGTTTATACTATTAAAAGCTGGACGTGATACATCCTTTGAACAAAATATAGGTTCGGTCAGTAATATGGCTAGTTCATGTCTAGTATTTATATCGTATCTAAGTCTGGATGATAATTATGCTATTTATGATGATAGGAACCTAGGCAGCGAATGAAAAGTGTCTATTTAATTTCTTGTTGACACGTCTCGAAGATTTCATTGAGTAACAGATTCTAACAATGTAAGCGGTAAAGATACTTAAGAGCGTCGGTGGCTCAATCGAGTGACTGTTACCCTCCTTCTGGGAGGTTCAAATTCCACCACGTATTAATTTTCAAAATTATATGTTTTTTTTTAAATATCTGATGGGCTTACTCTTGAGCACAGACTATCCTGGGGGAAGAGACGTGCTCTAAGATGGAGCGAGCTTGCCCAGTAAAAGCCTATTCACTCGTTTTTTTTAATGCCCCGGGGTTGTATGTGGCCGAAACTCTGACGCAGGCAGGTCATTCCATTCCCTAGCAGTGCGCATAATGAAAGAAGATGCAAAACGCTTAGTCCGAATACGGGGAACATCAACTACAAACGGATGAAATTTTGCAGTTCGCCTTGATAACCTATGGTGATATGTAAGTTATCCGACGCTCTTCCGGTAAAGGAAAACAACGTGAGGATACCTGCGCACGCCTGCGAAGAGATTCAAAGGTTGTGCGTGAAGTCGTCCAAACCGCACTAGGCCCGCGTGGACGACTAAGGCCTAAAATACCCTCGTGCCTCTGCTCGTTAGGAATAAAAGTAGATCAACTAATCTTTTTAGTCAAAATAATACACGTGGACTGGACTACGATTAATTGCACTGATTATATCTCACCATTGACATATTACAAGGATAGAACAAATCCAAGTTAAGCGCATAATACAAAAGGAATGATGAATTGCCGATTTCCTGGAAAGTCTGTGTGGACAGCGGAATAATATATAACTGCCAAAGCACCTTTGTGGTATTAATTATGTATGGGTTACGGATTTTATTAATGTAGGGACGTAGGTAGTGTTAGTCAATAGTGAAAGTATAGATTCGTGTAATTCTCACAAAATAATCGAAAAAAGTGTTCCGAATGCAGTGACAGACACATATACATATTTCGGATTCCGAATACATTTACCTGAACAAAAGAGTACAAACTGTACTCTTTTCGGCGGTTCGTTTTCAGACACGGACGGCGTATCTGCCTTTATATATGCAGAATATCATTGGTGTTAGTGAATATTCTTACAGATAACATAATCATACTTATTTATATTATATTTTTTGTTGCAGTTCTTTAATCAAGTTATAAATATAAAAAACATATGACGATTTCCCATTCTAAATGTTGGGTTGAAGGAAACCATTTTCTGTAAGTCGAACCTTTTTTCAGTTAACACTGCTCTGTGCCGGTCACCCGAAATGACAGATTCTAAGTCTCTATGTCCTCATTCTCTGAACATCATTCTGATTCGAATAATTGGACGTATTTACGCAAAAAGGATCCAACCCACACGTAGGTCAAAAATAAGTTAAGTATACCAAACTGGCCTCTGGGGTGTAAATTTGCCTTTAGTATAAATACCATCAACAATGTATACATATTTAACATATTAATCGATCGTCGTTACCATCCCACAGGTATGGCCCTTACGTTTTTAAGTTACTCAAAAACGACTCTCCTTGGGTTCATGTAGAGAAATATCCATTCAAGAAGCATGACCTCAAAATAATATATAAATCCAATACACATGAATCCTATTTGATAATGTACACTTATTTTACAATAACTAACTTGCAAATAAAACTTAATCTTCTAACTTCAATATCTCAAAAGTGTCATTTTGAGGATTGGATCCTTTTTGTGTAAATACGTCCAATTGAGTGATATTATTTCACAGGACAATATTTATTGCTGCGGTGGATAGCTACCCTCCTTGATGTTTAGTATCAACAAGCTTATAAAACAAGCAAATGACGTAGATAACAAATATCGTAGTTAGTCAAAAATATACGTACGTAAGAGGTATTTTTAAAATCGTCTACAAAAATTGCTTCTTTTTTTTGACAAGCTAGACATTTGAAAGGATTCTTGAGTCGTCTATTTTTAACTGATCAACTTCATTATTCAAAACTCTTTTGCTCTAAGTGTAAATTACTTTTATATATTTTGATTAACATAGCCTCTTTTGCTTTTAATCCGTTACAGCCGAAGGCATTAAGGTCCATTTAAATTGTGTTGCTCAAAAATATAATTTCTTTTTGTTAAACCTTTTAACCTATGCCACCTTAAAAAACATAACAAACCAAAAATATACCTGCAACATTTTCTAAATAAGATGGTATTTTAATGCAATAAGAGCGAATGAGCGTCGGTGGCTCAGTGGTGTGGACTGTCGCCTTCCTACCGGGATGGCTGAGGTTCAAATCCCGACACGTACCAATGTATTTTCGAATTTTCGAAAAATATATGTACGTTATCCGACACTCTTACGGTGAAGGAAAACATCGTGAGGAAACCTTCATGCACGCCTGCGAAGAGATTCGAAGGTTGTGTGTGAAGTTCGTCAATCCGCACTGGGCCCGCGTGGACGACTAAGGCCTAATCACCTATACGGGTAGGCTCGTGCCCCTCGGTGGGACGTTTAATGAGCTGATGATGAAATAGAGAATGAATAGACGACGACAAGCGTTACTGGCCCTTAAAAGGGAATGCGCTTCGGCATTGTTGTCAGGTCGTAATGTCAGAAATATTTCAGACCGTAACTGATTTCCCGGTACAATATCTGGCACTGCGGTAGTGCCTAGTCGTCTCGATATCAAATGCATCCTCTAATCTTAGGATACTCAATTTAGGTGCAGAATACGTTTTTATCAAGCAATTATTTTACTGGAGTTATAGTGGAGTGGAATGGACATATGGATTGATGGACCCATGACTTGCGAATGGTCGCTAGTGGAGGCTAGATGAGAAAAGCGGAGGACCGGGATATCTGGCGAAAAATGGTGAGACCTATGTCCAGCTGTGGACTGTGATAGGTTGAAAAGAAATATAATAGTGAAGTTGCTAACCAGTGGTAAGATATATTAAATGAGAATAAATTTACAACACACTCATTAAAATGCGGCCACGCAGGTAAAAAAATATTCCGATGATTGGCTAAGGGTACGATTATTTACTTAAAATCTCACTTATGGTCTATATTTTAAAGTGAAATTTAAACCCAGTTATTACATTACTAGTCTTATTATTCCGCTCATTCAAAGGACATACATGGTCTCGTCTTGATAAATTTAATGAAAAATCTTATATAACCAACACCAAACACCAGAAACGGAATTTCTCTAACCAGAACGTACGCTCACGGGCTTGCATCAATATAAATTACGTGTAGCACGACTGCATATTTGTCCGTGAAAACTGAAGGAAATGCGTTAGGAAGTTGCGTGCGTTCAATCACGAAGATGCCGGTCAAATTCGTTATAATAATTACTTTATGAAAGTAAATTTCACGGTGGCTGCCATTTTGTGTACGTTGCTGGTGTTCATTATATCAGTTGAAGAGACGACAGATTTAAGGTCTCTTATACCTGTTATGTGCGAGGGGGTATGGTGAGATAGACATCTTCAATGATAGTTTTATTTGTTATAAAAATAGGCATATCTTTTGACGACCCATTTGGTGTTGCGGTTGAGACGTCGACTGCGACACCAAGGGTTCCGGGTTCAATCCCTGGGCAGTACAAACATTATTTTGTGTGCATGAACATGTCTGTTTGTAATGGTCTGGGTGTTTTCTATGTATAATATGTATGTATTTACAAAAAAAAACATGTACATAAGTATGTTTATCCGTTGTTTAGTACCCATAATACAGGCTTCACGCTTAACTTGGGGCTAGATGGCGCTGTGTGAATGTTAGTGGATATTTATTTTTATTATTTATATTTTCAGGTTTAACTACCTAGGAAATTATTATTATAAGTTTGTTAGTACTCAGGATTTTAGTATTATTTCTTTTCTTATGTTACGAAGTGTACAGGACGGTCAGGACGTTTACCTGATGGTAAGTGAAACGCCTGACCATGACAGCGCGTCATTGAATATGACAGATATTTATTAGTAAGTATTATCCATTAATGTCTCACTGCGCCCGTCATCCAAGACTACATCTGTTAGGTCTCTTATACCCGGTAATTTTATTATCTGTTATTTGAACAGGTGCGTCACAAACTCAATGGCTTTACATTAGAGGCAAATGGTCCGTAAAAATATATATTGTAATATTTAGTTTGCTATAGATTCTTATAGCAACAATAACACAAAATACCGTTGTCAGAATATATTTATAACAAAAACCACTCCTTTCCGATAGATGTTTTTTTAATCTAGACACGATGGTTCACCACAGGATGTACCCGTCGTGTCTAGATTAGGCTTGTTAATAAGATAAGGCATCGCGGACTCATAATATATTAGGCTAGTAATAATTTGTGTGATCATGCAAAGATATATTGCAAACTGTAGGGCACATTGCATACTTGTTGTTTTTGAACATACAAGCGAATAGAATATTTATAGAGGGATGTCAGAGATAGTGCCAAATTGGCGTTAAGTATCTCTCTTTAACCTATCGCAGTCCACTGCTGGACCAGGACCAGAACCACTTTGCTCCCCATTTTTCACCAGATATCCCGGTTCTAGCAGTCAGTGTAAAAGACAATATCTGTATTTTATCAAAAGCTTGCATACATTGTGGTGGGATAGCTCGCTTGTAATATTATTTGGATAGTAAGAATCGTTAATTGCTTCTCAAGACTTATTAAGCAAAATAGAGAATTATTATAACTAGTCACTATCACAAGACTCCTAACAAGGATATTATTTATACGAATATGTGATTCTTCAAACGGTTATACTTTTTATTGTTTAAGGTAAAAGCGAATTTTACTTGAATGTCACCTTGTTGTAACCTATATGGTTTAAAATGGGTTAACATAGAAATAACATTGTTATTTTTTCACAAGTGTGTCATAAATTAGCACTATTGGTTCTTCGTTTATTTTTTTTCACCCCTTTTGAATAAAAATGCACCATAAGAATGTCTGTAATGATTGAAAAACTAGATAATATTAACCCTAATAATACCTAGTTCCCATGTAGGGAGACTAAAAAACTGACTCCCTTAGGTGAATTAATTTAATAAGTAAAAGAATGAAAGCTTTTCGTTCACATGTTTTATGTATTAAAAGGTTCAGTGTTCTTGGATATTATATATGTACACAATAATCAAGGCTAAGCTATTAGTCTATTTTGCAATGTAGTCAGGTAAAAGTCATTTAAGTGTTGAAAAATCTTTCAGTTTTTCTCAGATCGTTAGTGAAACTTTATTAAAGCTTTATAAACTAGAACAAGTAAACTTTCTCATTTATATCCTGTTACAGAAACAAACAGAATTGAACCTTACCTTCATAGTTAGAAGACCCAAACCTCCTAGACCGGCAGCTCCAAGGGCTTTGGCGAACATCAGACCCAGCAAGGCGGCACCACCAGCTCCTCCTTTGCCTCGGCCGGTTACTGCAAATGTTTCGGATTTGAAATCATACCTTGTTGAAATTTAATCAGACTTTAGGAAGCCTTAGTGCGTAGAACCGATATCCGATGGGGTGGAAAGGTTCTCGCGTGGCGTCTGCGTAACGGAAATCGAAGCGTAGGCCGACCCCAGCCAGATGGACAGATGACCTGGTTAAGGTGGTGGGTAACAGATGGATGTCAACTGCAAGGGATCGGTCCGCGTGGAAATCATTGGGGAGGCCTTCGTTCAGCTGTGGACGTTCTAGGTCGTAATGACGATGAAGAGGAAGGAAGATTTAGTTTAATTAAAATCACTGACATGAAAAATACAGTACATATACTTGTTTCGATATCAGGATTCACCTTTTGCTGCAACCATACATTGTAAACCCCTAACTTAAATTTATAGCTGTTATGACGTACTATGTGTAACACCTGGGTTATGAATAAATTATTATTATTATTTATTGTTCACTTCTTACTTCTACAGAGGTTGACGTTTTAGATGCACGGGCCTTGGCCAAATGCAAAATTAGAAAGAAAGAAAGAAAGAAAAAACATTTATTGACCGTACACAAGAATACGCACAAATACATAACATTAATTAAAATTGCACGATAACACAAATGAATAAAAACAGAAAACGTTATAAGTAATTACAATTATTATTTTACGTTCAATAAAAGAATATATTATTTATTTATTTATTTATTCTTTAGGCACCATAATACCACAGTACATAGGTGAACTTCATGCCTAGATTATTATATTTTAAATTATTTTACTGTTATTGTGACGCCCCGAGAGTATTTCACATACTCTCGGGGCGTCACAATAAGAACTAAGAATTAGCCTTTTAATTATATGTATTAGCAACGCAATTCTTCCCATTCAAAACAACTCCACGCATTTATAATATGAAATGTTTCAATAGTTTATATTTTAGTATAAATATAATTAATTACATTGAAATTAAATCTCACTCAAAATATTAGAACGAAAAAGAAACTAACTGATGACCGAAATATAAGATTGGATACGAACTTAAATTGAACATGAATCCATAAAATATTAATTATTAAGATTAGATTACACAATTTTGAAGCATCGATGCGATTAGTATTAAAATTTTAGTGTTCATTAAATATACCATAAGTATTAAAATCTATTTGAGTAGTTCATACAATATATTTTAGAATGAACTAGCGTCACATAGAAAACATTAAATGTATACATTACTGTTCAAATTAACTCACCTTTATTCTCCTTGTAAGTCTCGTCCACAGTCTTCAAGGATTCAGCAAAGAAATCCGTCAGCTTGTCCTTCTCGATCAGCTTCGGCAGTTTCACGTGCAATTCGTGACCTTGTAGGAACTTCGCCATCCTGAATAGTATAGAATTACCACCGAAAGACCTGCCCTCATCGTCCAAATTGTTCGACACAGGAATACTAACAAGTCGCACTCCTTCCGCCAGATCCAAGTCACCATCCAAAATGGACCCTAATCCGAACCCTATAAGGGCTAACAGAAACACAGCCTCCCGGTACATTTTCCGTAGCACAAGTCCGAGAAATAAGACTGAAAGGGGGCCTCAAATGCTTTTATAGTGATAGCTTTCAAAAAAATGAGAAGTTAAAACTCAATTGCTTCGCTGGTGTCCGATCGACGCAAAAACGTTGGGTTTTCTATAAGACGTGCTCTCGAATACTTTCAAGTTTGATTGTTATTTTTAAAATAATGAATGATTTAATTGGAACCTACAACGCGTAATTATGAACGCACTTATACATTGCCATTTAAAAAAATGCAAGAACTGCTTCTGTGAAATAGAAACATGAGTTTTCTGAATTTAAAACTTTAATTTAGCATATAAAGTATATGCAATGTTTAGTAATCTTTAATTATATGTTTATGCTTGGCATTTTGTTAAGATTGAAATGAAGACTTTTAATTATTTTATGAAATAATAAATGTTTACTACTAAGCATATAATATGTCAGAGAAGACACCATAACAATTCTTCTATACATAAATAATATCATTTCATGTACACGGCACCATAGTCCAAACTAAGTGATTACTTATGTCATGTTGTATTTATAAATAAAATAGTCAAATTCTAATAAATATTATTTATAAGATTTTAATATTTAATATCATAACTTGCACTTAACATGCATAGGTATTCTATATAACTACCATCCGTTTGTTTCACGCATGTCGTGTAAGCAAATATACATTTGTAACGTGTTTATCGGTAAAATAATTACGATCATTAAGTGCAAACAGTCTTTGATGATATGCTTATTACGTATACACCAATTATTATAATTGTTGGCGAATTGAATCAATTATATCTATTGAATTGTAGCTGCAAGTAGTTGGACTTTATGTTATGTATTTATTTAAAAAAAATATATATTCACTCACACATATACAGTGCCAACTAGCCCCAAACTAAAACTTCTAATATATTTTTTTGTAAATACATATATTTATCCACAAACACCCAAACCAATACAAACAGACATATTCATGCACACTAATGTTTGTTCTGCCCGGGGATCGAACCTGAAACTCATGGTGTCGTAGCCGACGTCTCAACCAATATACCAAATAGTTCGTAAATGTAATTAACATGTATTTATGTAAGTAATCAGTTACTCAGTATCCTACCTACAAGTTCCTCGCTATGGGTTAGATGGCGCTGTGTAAATTTCAGTAGATATTTATATTTATTATCACAGTTTAAAAGGTCCGATATCCTTATTCAGAATTTTTAATTAATTAACACGGGCACTAACGACGTACCTTGTTACCGTACGAGGAAACATTAATTAAAAGTTAGTGCATTTTATGTACTATAAAGCAAATAGAAGGAAGTTCCGCTCGGCTACCTGAATAGAATTAAAAAACGCTTCATCAAAGTTAGTGGAGAAAATACTTTATAATTCATCAGGCTTTAGAGCAAATAAATAAGCACATAGCTTTTTATACTATGAGTAAATGAATAATCATCTTGATCGAAAGTGGTCTTTGTAGCCTTAAATACCAGGAATCAAAGATAAAACACATTGCTATTGAACCGGCCTAGACTCCACTGTAGGGCAGGATTTTACCACGTGTGCTAATGGAATTATGCTACCATCCTATTATATACCTCATAAGATAATAGCTTGAACATCGGCTTTACAGTTCCGTTTGAAGTATCGAAGTATCTAAATCAATATCGGAATTGCAAGAATAACCTAATTTTCACGATGGTCAATTGATCACGTATGAATTCAAATCGTAGTGCAGTTTGCATCAATTAACTTTAAAGTCTTATAATCTATCAAATTGAGATGTAACGAGTTACTTAATCATCAATGAATATTGAATGAAACTAATAATCAATCTACTTGCGGCCTGAAGATTGACTTTAGCGAGATCATATTGAAGTTGTCATATAACAATTTGTATTTCTACTGCCTGAAATACCTGTCAGTCAAATTGACTGTAACATAACAATAACAAAACCGAGAAATATAATAACATATTTATTTATTAAAATGGCACAAATTTATTAATTACAAAATAAATTCTAAACGAAATAATGTCAAAAAATATTTGAAATACAGTTTAATATATCAGTTGCAGAATAACTCTGCTCCAGATCACGACATTGAATCGTTTTGTAAATAAAAGTAAAAACAATCGATATACGGCAGTACGCTGCTGGAAGCGACAAAACTTAATGAACTTACATAATATTTTCGTTATTCCATTTAATTTCATGGATTTACTCAATGTTCAATAGCTAATAGTAAAAATATCTTACTTACTAGAAAACTAACTCTTTATAGTCAATAGCTGCTTCTTTCTTAACGCTAGACTAATAAAGAACCACAATTACTGCCTTTTATGAATTAATAAATATGAATACAATAACTAAATATATGCCTGTTAACTCGCAATGCAGGGCTCATGGCTCAAGCCTTCACGTAAGACATAGTCATAGGGAGATCGGTCGTAAAAAACCACATTGAGGCCGCAATGCGGATTAGTTTTTTTTTTTTTTTCGTTTTGCTAAGAAAATAATTACCAAAGTATTTTCAAGACTGAGGCTTTATGATGTGTATTGGCTAACTTATGATAAAAATCTGAATAATTAAAAGAGCTTCGGTGGCTCATTGGTGTGGACTGTTGTCTTCAGATCTGAAGGGTGGAAGTTCAAATCCCACCACGTATTACATGTCTGACTACACGTACAAACTTTGAATCTCTCCATAGGCATGCCCAGGTTTCTCACGATGTTTTCCTTCACGATGTTAGTGCGTCGGATAACATACATATAAGTTCGAAAATTCGAAAACACATTGGTACGTGGCGGTCGATATGATGATGATGATGGTCGATATGTTCAGATAATAAATCTTAAAAGCCACATCTAGTTTACGACTCTATATCCGTAAGACTCCATCACTGACGATCGAAAACATCTACCTCAGTTTTTTAGCCGGCGGGTTACCGATTGTTTTTCTCTTCTCAAGTGAGAGTGTAAGTAAGAAAGTTACTATTAAAGGGCCGAGAAGTATAAGTGTTAAATTACGTTTTTTAGGTTTATTATTTTGGCGTGCCTATAACGCGGTATGATGTCGCGGTTTGTGATTTAAAATATATTCGTTTAATTTAACTGTTAATGTATTATAATTTCGAGAGGCTTATAATAGGCGTAAATCAGTAAAGCCCTAATTTAATTTATATTGTTTTAACTTATTTTGTAAGTTTTGTCGTTTTTAGGGTTCCGTAGCCAAATCAAGTCAAGTCTATCTGTTTTTTCTCCGAAACTATTAGCGATACACTATTGAAACTTTGAAATAATTATAGGACAAAATTGGCGGCAAACAAATATTAATGTTAAACTAACACAGTAACCTACATATTCCAAATCTACCATGTGGTCCATACAAGCGTATACGAAATCTTTACTGACGCGAGTCGTCATTATAAAACTTTTTTCATAATATAGCGATATATATAGGCTTTCGTGGTTTTGCAAATTCGGCCTATTTTTAACAGACTTCAAAAAATGAGGATTTACCTGTGTGTTTGTCCGCGATTATATTGCGTTTCGCTGAAGCAATTTCGATGCGGTTTTCAATAAAGTATTTGTTCAGGAGAAGGTTTTCGTTCTTTAATCGACTTAAAAAGAAGGTTTTCAGTTTGGTCTAAAGAATATACAATGTGTCTAGAAAGAACACCAAATGAAACTATGGCCACAGGCCTTGGTCTTTTTTCCAGGAAACGGTCTATGAGGTATCTTGCATAGCTGTGAAGATTGTCTATAGCAGAAGTTACAAATATGTGATAACGAGACGTAATGACGTCCTATTGTTCATCATTATGAGGAAGGTGATTTACAAGCATTTTTTATAGAATGAGTTGACAATCAAGAGAACAGACAGCCTGTGGTAATTAGTATCTGATCATCGATTTAGATACACCTGTGATTCTCAATAGAAACCGTAATACAATTGTTAGTTGGAAACAGAAAAGCTGAGCTTCAGTCCAGATTACCAGATTTATACCAAAAGTATAACTGGCACGGCGGTAGAAATAAGTAAAATTGTGGTCTCGCTGACGAGCTAAAATACATTTTTTTCAACTTGATCAATAAGTCAATACTAACATAAATTATCAACAATAAAAAATTAACAGAATTATTAAAAACTTAAAACCAAATTATTTTATACATACTTCCAGTTTATATTCAACTTGAAAATATTTCAGTACAATCCCATTACGCAACGTATTGCCAACTCTCCCATAAGTCCATTTTGATTACATTTAACCAAAACGAATAAGCTTTCAGTCACGAGTGAGAGAGACAGTAACACATTTTGTGTTGCATCTGCTTAGGAGTGAAAGTGAAGTAAAATAACCTCAAACACGGGCGCATAGAAAGGCCGCCAAATGTTGACTTTTTACTTTTTTTCTCGTCAACAATAGCGTCGGTATCATTGATTTTTTGTCCCTTTTGTAGAAATCGAAAGTACGATCCGTTTGCTACAGTATAATTTTAAATTACTCGGACAACGTTGCGAAAGAGTTCTACAGGTGGTTATTAATGAAGCTTTTGGATTTTATCTGTCCGATACTTTCTACACCGTATGCAAAATGCCTTATTAAAATATAGGCTTGGGTGAAAGACTTTTCTTGTTCTAAAAAAACATATGTTATTGTATCACATTTAAGTACTGTAGGCACACTTAGGTACTAGATCCTCGATGAAAGCGCTCAGTCGTCCGACTGTCACGTACCGACTTATTATATTTATAGATCTTCATCTTTATTATACCATTTTAATATCTTTTCGTTTCTTAAGATAAAATGAGAAAATTTAGCATCATAAATAGAAACCCTATGATGTACTATTTTAGTCTCCGAATTAATTTAGGAGAACTTTTTAAATAAAAATGTTATGCTTATTGTTATTAAGTTGGTTGTATAAATTATTGAAATGTTTAACAGTATTATGTTTATTAATTTATTTAAAAAAAACCTACTGTCAAATGAAATTGTAAAGAATTATTTATTCTTTTTCCTCAAAATTAAAAATATTTTTATTAAATTCAGGTCCATAAAAACAAGTCGATTCTAACACAGGTACGGACTATTGTTGTCTTCTGAGAAGAATCCAGCAAGAAACTCAGTAGTTATTTTTTCAAACTTTGTAAATGTTTACAATATATTTGTTGATAGAACTCCTGCGTGCTTCATTCAATATTTATCAATAAATGCAATTTCAATTGCGTTAAAAAAATAAAGACGCTATTTTATATACTTTGACTACTATAACAATATTTCCTCGACTGCATGCTTAGTTGTGTGTACACGCAAATACTTTCACGCATTTTGATATTGAAATTTACATGTCGGTAAATTATTATTTGTAATACTCTTTAATTCCTGCCTTAAATTATGCACACAATTAGCGTGTATGTTTCCAATTAAAGACATTACATAACAATCATGACACATGACATTACAAACAGCTTATTGTTTTTTTTCTATTGACTGCTGCTGTTGGCCGCAAGTGTCCTTTACAGCTTCACCGGGTAATATGCGAGCGCAGATTGCTCTTAGCCTTAAACGGGTATCATTGGGATAGATCCCGTGCGTAACACACACAGTGCAGTCATTTGGTCAGGATATTGCACTACGTTTAGTCACGACATTTGTATGAAGAAACTTTATTCTGAGCTGCAAATTCCAATATGAAAAGCCGATAGTCCTATATGCTGCGATGGAGTCAGTGACCGTAAGGTGGATTTGTGAACATGTAGTCTTATCTGCCCGTTTACATAATAAATTATGAATTCAATATAAAAGACTTTAGGAAGATTAATAAAAAAGTTCTGAATATTTATACAAAATTCTTAATAACTATATATTGAACAATCTAATGAATTACAGTAAAATAAACAAATTTAAATAACAATTGTTTCTCTATAAGGCATATATATCATTTGCAGTGATATTTATATAAATTATGACAACTTTACTACAGTTAATAATTCCCATTACTCACCACATAGTTAAAGTCAACGATTGTAATATACATTAAAAATTACTTTAACATAAAGACAAATGCAAAACACAACTCGATCATTCTTGTACTAACAAGCACCTGACAATCGTTTGTAGATACATTTCACACGATCGTTTTCACGGCAAACGTTGTCGTTTGTGATCTAAAACAGGTAATTAGGAAGTGTGGTCGTGCTGTAGTCAAAAAATAGGAATTAAGTCGGACACGCTACTTGGGGCCAAGCTCGCATGATAATTGATTTCCTATATCAAAGAATAAAGTGATCAATAAGAAGGGACGTAGCATTGAAATATACCTAGTTACTGAATTCTGTTTTAAATTTCAGTTTAGGTATATTTTGTATTACAGAGTCACAAACATACATATTTTTGAAAATCTTTGAAACTTTCGCGTTAATAATATTCATCATCAGCTCATTGTAATTCGCCACTGAGGGGCCCATCCGTAAAGGGTTTATATAAGCCTTAGTCGTCCACAAGGGCTCAGTGCAGATTGGCCAACTTCATGCCCAAACTTTGCTTTTCTTGTAATGTCGGGTATAAGAGACCCAACATCTGTTGTCTCGGGTGACGGGCGCAGTGCGACATTGATGGAGGATAATAACTGTCTATCAGTTGTTGGTCTCCTTTAATGCCGCTATGTCATGATCTGGCGTATCACTTACCATCAGGTGAGCGTCCAGACCGTCCTGTACACTTATAACATAAAAAAAAAAGAAAAGGCGCAGGTTTTCTCACGTTTTTTTCCTTCGCCGTGAAATCGTCGAATAAACGTATATATTATTACGAAAATTCAGAATTGAAATTTGTAAGTTGCGAGAGTTGAGCTTGCGCCCTGCATATCGGAAGGAAATAGTCCACTTAAATAAGCCATGCACCGACACAATAATGTTGTAAGGATGAAACTGGAAAAATTACTAATAATTCCCTTGTGTCCAAGAGTATTATTTGTACTCCAGATGTTATGGTATTATAGAAGATAGATTGTATCATAACTTTAAAGTCAGTGGAATTCATTACAGTTTAATTTAAAACATAATCAATAATTTCAACAACCCTTAAGTGTTAAGATATAAGCGTTTAAATATAAATCAACAAAATCATGTTTTAATCAAGAAAAGGTAATCAATAGCTTTATACCTAAACAATTCTTAAAACTTATTCGGTTGTTTAAAACTGAACGTGGCATTTTTCAAGTGTCACGCATTTATCGAGCATCTTGACAACGTATTATATTGCTTGGCAAAAAATTTGTAACCCAAATGATACTTAGTAGAGATCGCTGGTTCGTGAATGCAAACACTCTGACCGCTTTAAGGGGCTTTCTTTTTAAAATAAGGACTTAGCAAGTATCAAGGGGCTATTATACTTTTACAGCTTCATGATGGCGTAGCGCGCAAAATGTTTTAGAATTACGAGCACGCTTAAATGTTATTTATATAGATTTAGATAGCGTCGGTGGCTCAATGGTGTGGACTGTCGCCTTCCTACCAGGAGGGCTGAGGTTCAAATCCCGACACGTACCAATGTGTTTTCGGATTTCCAAAAATATAGTCGTTATCTGACGCTCTTACGGTGAAGAAAATATCGTGAGGAAACCTTCATGCACGCCTGCGAAAAGATTCGAAGGTTGTGTGTGAAGTCGTCCAATCCCACTGGGCCCGCGTGGACGACTAAGCCTAATCACCTATACGGGTAGGCTCGTGCCCCTCGGTGGGACGTTTAATGAGCTGGTGATGATGATGATGATATAGATTTTTATGGAGGTTAAACAGGAACAAATTATAAAGGCTAATGATAACGAGGGGTTAATAAATCGCTGCATGGCAAGAAATATTATCTTAATTTATTAATCTATTTCTTTTGGTTGGTTGATTAAAGACTATTGAAGTATTTTCTGTGCTTCCATCCCCGTGTCCAATAGACATTGGAATACAGAAAGAGGGTAAATGAATCTCCTTAATGATAAAATAGCCGATTTACTGTAATTGCAGCTTAGTTTTTAAGCACATACCTGCATGACAAAGAGCCTGATTACCCTTCTTCATAAGAACGGTTACTGAAAACAAATACGCGGTTCAATTGCGATTTGATTCAAGTTTATTTTTATTCATCAGCCGAATGGCTATTTAGCTTGCACTTAAAAATGGATTTCTAATAGTTATTTCCTCTAATCACCCTAGTCATCAACAGTTCACACGATGAAAGCCGATGGAAATTGTTTTTATGCAAACAAGATATATCTACAACCGATATTTTCCGATTGGCACTGCGTGTAGGTAACAATTTGCTAACAGTTCTTTTTGCCTTCTGTTCGCTTTATTATTCTTTGACCGCTCGTTTTACGGTCAGTTACTGTGTACCGTATTCCAATTAATACTAGCCCTGACTTTGAGGCTTGTTTCCGTCCATTGAGGAAATTGTAATAGTAATATTTACATAAACTTATAGAAGGTATGTTTTTCATAGGAAGTTTTTTAATTGCGGCAACCCGATAATGAGAAGTAACGAAAGCGTAGCGTAGGGCAACCTCCGGCGAGATGGAAATGACATCCGTAATACGGCTGGTAATAGTTGGCAACGAAAAACGAGGGACAGACCTATGTGGCTTGTTATTGGAGAGGCCTTTGTTCAGCAGTGGACAGGAGTAGGCTGATGATGATGATGATAAACCGTTACTATTTTTTTATAAAATTCAAACATAATTCTTATTTTATGTATTCTACCATCTCATAAAATTGCTTCGAAAAGGTATGGTTAATAGGAACAATATAGAAACTTTTTAGTTGTGGTTTTAACCGTCATGTTGGCTTAGCTTAAAGAGATCACTTGAACTGATCCACTAAAAATACAATAAATACGCCTACAGCTAGATAAAAGCTTAAACAGTTATTTGTTTACTGTGTCACTGCATATTATGTCATAGGCAAGCGTATCACTTACCTTATTGAAAACAAACTGGATGACCTTATCATTTAATAACAACAAACTCAAGGTCTGGATGGCTCCCATAGTAATAATCGGTGGCCGTATCGAATCTATCTAAAAAAAATACTTGTAAACTCTTATGTAACTAAGCGAATGTACCTATGAATGTACAATGAGGTATTATCCAGAATTTAATGAACAAGGCCATGAGTCGTGGTTCTCAAACAATGAAAATGTCCATATTGACAAAGGATTGCTAACTCGCAAATCCTGAAGTAATGTTCATACGCTATTCCGTCCTACTTCAGCATGCCAACTCTCGTAATCAACCAATCTGCAAACTACATGACAACAGCCAACTACCGTAAATTCACTGGTGCCCACAAACGTAAAAGTACTTGTACTTGGTGCACTGACAGCTAACAATTCTCAGGTGATTTTATAGCCTTTGTATTCAGATTAGTTGATTATTGAAAATTGTAAACGAAATAACCAAATAAATTCACTATATGAACTTAAAATATAAATGATTATACCACGGTCTCATAGAAAACCGGCGTGAATAAGACAGTTCTTTCTATATCTTGATATCCCTTTTACTTGTTTTAGGGTCATTTAGAACCTCTTTGTTCTTTCAGGTTTTGTGTTGCTAGTAGCACTTACTATCATGTGAAAAAGTACTTATCTAAAAATTGAACCATAACTTCCATCCCGTAAATTAGGATTGTCTTGCACTTCCGTGTCACGGGATGAGGGTAAAGTGCCAGCTAGTAAAATTACCGGATATAAGAGACCTAATATTTAGCGTCTCGGGTGACTGGCACAGGGCAGTGTTGGTGGAATTTCACGCATGACATAAAAAATCTGACGTATTTCGAATGATTGTAATCCCAAAGGTTGTTACATTGTTATTGTTATTGCGTCAAGATGATTTCCAATGACGCAATAAGTTCTATGTTGAACCCAAGATAAATCGTTAGCAAAGACTTTATTACTTTTATGGGATAGCGGGCAACGAGCAGACTGCTCATCTGATGGTAAATAATCCCGTCGCCCATATACACTTGCAATACCAGATGACATAGTAATGAGTTGCTGGCGTTTTAAGTGGGATTACGGTTTTTTCTTAAAGGTCGCCAGGTCGTATCGCTCGGGGAATATTTCAGATGGTTGAGTGATTTCAAAGTTTCATCGTACGCGGTAAAAGTTCGATAAAAGTAAAAAAAAACATTCATTGACCGTAAAACAAATACAAATAAACACAAACAGTTGTCACAGAGAATAAAAATTGATCAAGAATTTTAAACTTTACAAGAACACAGTCTGATGACAGCAATATTCTCTGAGGGGTAGCACTTGCGGCTTATTATGTATCACATAATCAAGGCGATATTCGGCCTGACGGGAAGTATCGCCTTGATCTATTAGGCTCACGGAGCATATTAAAGCCATTGCCAAGTTTGATAAGGCTACCGTTGGCATATATATATTTAAAAACTATGATCCTTTGTACTGGTTGTCAGTATTACTACGCACATACCCCGTGAGAACAAGAAATAAAAGGTAAAGAAGGTCATCATCATCGTCAGATCAAAATTCCAAGGGCATGAGCCTACCCGTACGTTGGTGTATAGGCCTTAGTAGTCCACGGGGGCCCAGTGCGGATTGGATGGCTTCACGCACAATCATTGAATCTCTTGGCGTTCTCAGGTTTCGTCACGATGTTTTCCTTCACCGTAAGGGCGTCAGGTAACGTACATACAATTTCAAATATCATTGGTACGTGGCGGGATTTTAACCTACACCCTCCCGATTAGAAGGCAACATTTCACACCATGAAGTCACCGACGCTCTGTCACAGGGTCCAAAAGTTGTGTCTACTTTTATGTCTCCAAACCAATAAATGACATTTAAGTATAAATACACGCTATAACTAGGACATGGCAATATTTTACCTATTAACTTATATAAGTAAGCCTCGCGTGCAGGTGTAAAGTATGTTGCATACCTATCTTTGTGCATACGTACGAATGTACAGTCGGGAAAAAATTAATCGAAATATAATTTTAACATGATTCAAAGAAAATTAAGAATCGAATCCTAAACTATAGACATATTTTTTAATGGCATGATAAACAAACGTGTTTAAAGTTTAAATGAATACTGAATTCAAATGTTGATTCAGCAATTATTATAATCACCACCAGTCCGCAATTTTGATGATTTGGATTCTACTCATTTAAAATAAATATTATTATTATTATTTAAATACAAATATACGTGTTCAAAGGAATGTTAACATGAATATAGTAAAAATAAGTGAAACCCATGGACGTATCAAATTATGGTCGGAGTCACGCTAACAGCAAAATTGTCTTAAAATTCGACCAGTTTTTGTATAGAAAACCACAAATTTTAAGACATTTGTCGTTAGAGCAATAGATTGGATTAGGAAAAAATCTATAAAAAAGCATGACTTGTGATGTGGAATTGTTGCAAAACCGCAGTCAACAAAAGGAAAACAATCAAGAAATTATGTTTCGTAGTTAGTTTATAACACTAAAATCATTATACAAAAATATGTTTCTATAAAATGACGTCATAGACAGAAGTTTTAATTTCGAGGACACATTTTAAGGTTAAATGACAGTCGGTATTTTTAGACGTCCATGGTGAAACCTCAATAAAACTCAAATTCAAAAAAGGAAGAAAAAGGTATGCTATTTTCGCATCGTATAAAATTTCTAATAATGTATCAAAGGCATGCCATACTGCATTACCTTAATAAATCGAATCAAGATCGAAACGAGCCTAACAAAAGGGTTACTCATCAATGAGTAGAAAACGTTCCCTAAGGCATTCTGCTCATAAAGTCCCGTATTGTACCTTAATATACGAGTAATTTACCTCGCTTGAGCGATAATGCATTTTAAAATTTGTTTCGTTACAAATAAAATTATTTTTTTTACGTCAAAAGTAAACGGGATGGTCAGTGCCGTCACCAGATGATAAGTGATACGCCTGACCACGACAGATGCAGTGTTAAAGAAAACAAATAACAGTAAGTATCCATTTTTTTTTTTGTCAGCACTGCCCTGCGCCAGTCATCTTAGAGTTAGTTCTTCTATACCCGGCAATTTTACTAGAAACAGTGCCCTAATCCCGAAACACAGAAGTGCAAATCACTTTTATTTCCCGTGACGATACCTGATTCTGCGGTGAAACCTTCCAAGAGGACTCTCCACCTAGTCTACTACCTACTAATGTTACATATAAAGTAGATTCACTCAATATTAAACTTTGAAAATTTGCTGTATACAAGAAGGTTTGTATTTGGATAGTATAACGTTAATGTCATGCTTTGAATATTTTCTGATTTATTAGCTGAGTGAAATGGTGATAATACTTCAAATGATGGATTCTGATATGTCAGTTTGAAATTGAACGGAATAAATTGGCAAAAAAGATACACAATAAAGCAGATCAACAATCCTGGAACTATTTTAATATCCCAAAAAATAGAAAAGGACTACTTGGATCTACTTCAGTCTATTTTTTTATTTATTGGTCTACTAACATTTATAAAATAAACAAATGTCAAATGAAATTTTTTTAAAAATATTTCTATGAGTTCTCTTTGATATTTTCAAAAAGCTATTTTCTCAATTTTATATCAATTGACAGTATCCAATTTTAGATTTCTGACTTCTACTTCTGTTAGAGACAAAATAATATTTTTTTGGCATGGTCAATAAATATGTTTTCTTAAGCTTCAGGAGATGTAGTCGCAGTGTTATTTTTCATTACTTGTGTCAACTATATCTCTTCACACTGATACGTCAGGTTACAGTTAAATATTTTATTAACATTGGCTTGTCGTCATAGCATTTTAAAAATTTATTAATTAATGTAAAAAAAAAATCAAAAAATATTTATTTACCTTCAAATATCGTTTTACAATAGCCAGTGCCCAGGGACTCCTTTTAAGTATATTATAGATACTTTTAACAGGAGACCCTGCTCTTCATATAACTTAATTGTGATATTTGTAATTAAACATATTGACATTGGAACATTGGAGCGTCGGTGGCTCAATGGTGTGGACTGTCGCCTTCCTACCGGGAGGGCTGAGGTTCAAATCCCGACACGTACCGATGTATTTTCGAATTTTCGAAAATATATGTACGTTATCCGACGCTCTTACGGTGAAGGAAAACATCGTGAGGAAACCTTCATGCACGCCTGCGAAAAGATTCGAAGGTTGTGTGTGAAGTCGTCCAATCCGCACTGGGCCTGCGTGGACGACTAAGGCCTTATCACCCTATACGGGTAGGCTCGTGCCCCTCGGTGGGGACGTTTAATGAGCTGATGATGATGATGATGATATTGACAACAATTGTATAAACAACAAAAGGAAACTTAACTTAAACTTAAGAGGTAATAGTAAGAGTAAGAGTTTTAACACAGTTATGAAATATATCTAACTTTAACATGTGTGGTGTGCGTGGGTGTGTGTGTGTGTGTGTGTGTGTGTGTTGTGTGTGTTTGTATGTGTGTGTGCGCGCGTGGTATATATACGTGTGCGTGAATTGGTGGAAATACGCATGTGGGTGTGTAGATTTTATACATCTTTGAACAATATTTCACTTTTCTTACTTATTTCAAATTTAATTCAATTTCTTCGTAATTTAGGGTCCCGATCCAAGTACGCAATATAGATTTACATTCAATATATGTTTTGCCATATATATTTGTTATTTTCTTAATTTTATTATATAAACGAATTGATTGTACATTATATTGCCGCTTAGCAAAGACTGATTTAGTTGAGGGCACATTTAAAACTTCATCCTTTCTTCTTCTTTTTTCTTTGTTTGGATCATATATCATAGTTTTATGTTTTTTCATTAATGTATTTATAATATAAAGTTTACGGACGGAGAGTAAGCCACCAATTTTGAAAAGTGTATCAGTAGGAAAACGACGCCTTTTAAAATACATAACCTTTAGTAATGTTATAAGTGTAAAGTTTTTTTGCCTGCATCGTTCAGTTTAATAGCATCTGTTTATCTGTAGTGAATTGTCATTGGATGCTAATATTTTTTTGCTGAAAACACATTCGCTGCACTCACTCTCTTACATTCCTCTCGACAGCATCATCTCCATAAATGCTACCGCTTTTGCTACCACTACATTTGAAAGTAAAATATCATTTCACCAGACCTATTAATGGTACCGCACATTGCGTACTGGATAGTAATTTTTTTATGCATAAACTCACTCAACTGATCCTCGAGTTTGCACCTTAAATGCATTCAGCACGGAAAATTATCGATCGCAATCGGTAGCCGTGGAAAGAAAAGTGCTGGGGCGTTAATATAGTGGTATACGAACACACATGAATGTGGAAGAAAAAAAATCCGCACACAGTGCACCGGGTGCATTGCAGCGTGACGGTGGATAAAAATCATCAACAGTGCTAAGGGGGCTTCATTGACGAAGGAACCACCGCTGAGGGTGGTACAATACAAAGTGGTGTGACACACAAATGGATTGGTGAAGTTGTGTGCGAAAGTGTTTGTGATACAGACAATAAAGTGTTCAAAATGACTCCTCTAGTTTTCTTATTTGCTTTAACATTGGGACACGTTGCCGGTGGGGTGGTCCATTTAAGCTGTAGTGACAATGCGACGTGCATCGAGAATATGTTGAAGGAGACCGCGAGGAGTTTAAGACAGCAGAAGACTGTGAAGCTATTCGACGCGTTGACGATAGAACCACTGAACACGAGGCAAGCGAGGGCGAATGACGGCCTCTTAACGAGATTCACGAAGAATCACGCATTTAGTTTCGACTGGAATGATTACACGTTTAAAGTGACGAGACCGCAGGGCAAGGATGACGTCATGGACCTAGAAATTTATGAAAGCAGGAGTGCTAAAGGTACGTCTGAAACTGTTTGCTTTAGTTTAAATGTATAAAAATGCACAGGTTAGGCTAAGTATGTATGTTAAAATTTTCTATAACAAATATCGAATCTATATTATCTTTATTATTCTCTATTCCCTTATCTTTATAAAAAAAGAAGATTAAGGATTCATCTGTAGAAAACTAGTCATTTTGATCATAGTAAAATAATAATGTTAAGCTGTTGCGCCCTTAAGGACCAAGAATATCTAAAAGGCAACAAAAAAACTAAAGTATTGTAAAAATATGACACGAAACAAATTAATGTAATTATAAGGAACATTAGTATTTGCAGTTACACAAATTTAAAGAAAATAAACCATTGACCTTTGCAGCGAAGGAATATGTAACGGCTGTTAGAATTAATTACCACGCGACAAATTGCAAGTTCAATAACGTCATTGCACATTTCCAGTACATTATAGATCATAGCATGTCCAAAGCGGGGTATAATAAGACAGTGCGCATGCGCATCCTAGTAATTTTCGAGCCAATGTCGCGGGTCTGGGCAATTAGCGCGGACACCGTGAAATCTCGTTCCGACTTTTGTTCAATGTATTTGTGGCGGTATAACTTTTCGTGATAAAAATGGACGCACTTTGATTTTTCATTGAAATAGGTATCTGCAAGGTATTTGTAATAAAATAATATTATAACGATATGGAAACAATAATTAAAAATAAATTCTAAAACAATGCTATTGCATCGACCATCGATGACAGGAATAGGTAAATAATACCTTTATCTTCAATCACGTAAGATATTTAGAGGATAAGTATTCTCACTTACAGTTTCTGAAACACGAATTTCATATTATTATGCTTACTTTACTACGAGTTTACTATTAAAATGGTTGAGCTGGTTTTAATAAATTGATCAGTGCACAATATAAATGCATTCACTGACAAGATCCTTTCAACAAAATTTTAAATATATTTCATCCTTTACGATATTTTCTTTTAAAAAGTAATGTTTGGAGACTGCTTAGATTTTATTATTACTTTTTTAATAGTTTCCTGAAATCATAAATGCTAAAATTGTCTGTGTCGTTCTATGTTAATGTTTTAACTTATTTAATATAGATTATTTCATCATTCATTTCATTCGAAGGTTGTGTGTGAAGTCGTCCAATCCGCACTGGGCCCGCGTGGGCGACTAAGGCCTAATCACCCTATACGGGTAGGCTCGTGCCCCTCGGTGGGGACGTTTAATGAGCTGATGATGATGAATATAGATTATTTAAAAATGTAATCAATATTTCTAACAAGTGATTTCAAATAATCACGTTTATTATTTACACAATTGTTAAATCCTAGGAATATTAACACGCATTTCTAACATGTTAGTATCGCTATGGATTCGGTCACGCAATTTTTACAACTAGATCAGAAAATATAGATATTGTAACGGAGAACTGTTAAGATCAGAATCTATATTTTAATGAGTCTTTTATGTACTTAGTTGTGAAAAAGAGAGAATGGGCAACATTTTTCAAACATTTTCAAGAATAAATCATTTTGGATTGCTTGGGATTGTAAACTTGTGAGACGTTTCTTGGGCTTCTTTCACTACCCTAGGTACTCGTATAAATTATATTTCAACTATAAGAACTTCATATGAGTGCCTGTAGTTCGTTTTCAAATATCCCTCTTCATAAATATGAGAAATCCCTGAAAATCCATTCACATTTGTTACTGAAACCCTATGGAATTATGAATGGCATAAATAGCGTTAAACCTATAAGGATGTTAAAGCCAACACATTCATTTTCAGGTATTAGAAACATCTTTATCATGCGCATTTTCTAACAACTACACTAATAAATTAATATCTACATTTAGTTGCTTTTTCAAAATTATATTTCTGTAAAGATCATTATTTTGTAATGTTTTATCATCTCTTTTGGAAATTACTTTGACTTTTTTTTTGTTAAAGTTACATATATCCTTTTATATCAAAGACTATGATTAATTTTATTGTTTTCACCGATGACTCCATTTTTACTAGAATACTAAAAGCTGATATAGATGTCTTATGGATTTAGGCACTAGCATTTTAAATATTTTGTATATATAATCCGCAAAATTAAACACGGTTTAATACAGTTATTTTCCTTCCATGCAATATAATAAGTAAAAAATCTTATAGGATTACTGGTACAGTTTGTTCCAATTCAAATCTTTGACTGGTTAAATTTTGATTTGGGCTCATGCCAAAGTAATTGTGACCAACTGTTACACAGTTCACGGATTCAGAGGGATCGATATCACATCCGTGATATTTCTAAAGATCTCAATGTTAACGATATTCTAGTTAGCTTTGTGTAAAATAACTAATTTATATTTAACAAAATATTGAAACGGAATATTTTTATCAGCATCTTCGGTAGTGTTGTGGAATGTACGCTAGGGGTTTCTTATCAGAGATATGATGCAATATCTCCGCAATAAAAAATCAGGCTTGTAATTTTTCATAAAAAAACAATAACCAAATTCTTTCTTTCAAAAAAAGTTGTCGTTTTTAAATGATTTTGTGTTTTCTTTAATTTGTCTGTACTCTTTTTAACATAAAAAGTGTACATGAAGGTCAGGACTCTCACCTGAGGTTAGTGACACGCCACCATGATAAGGAAGCATTGTTAGAGACCAATAATGGTAGAATGTTATTATCCTTGATCAATGCCGCACCGCACCCGTTACTCGAGACAACAGATGCTAGGTCTCTCATATCCGGTAATTTTACTGCTACAGTACACTAATCTCAAAACACAGAAGTGCAAGACAATTCTCTTTCACGGGAGTATATCTGGCACTACGGTGGTACCTACCTAGACGACTCAGTACCGACTCTACCACCTAGTAACCTAGTATCTTAGAAAATCTTAATATAAAGGAGTCTTATCTTGAAAAATACAAAGCATATACAGCCGACTTCATGAATTGTAACGTTACTCTTACAATAGAAAAAGAAATAATCAAGATCTTCAAGTTTACTTTTGCAAAACTTGTTGCTTTTCTTGTTGAACACAAATATAATTTTGTAACGAAAAGCAATAGTAATTGAAATCGCTTTGTTCTTGCTACAGACTAATTAATTTCCGAAATTTCATCGTATTAATTAAATCCTTTACACGATAGGTAGTATTATCAAAACCATGAAAAGCCGTCAATTAGAAGTCTGAATTTGGGTTTACTTACCTAACTACTGGCGTTCTCAACGTTTCATATCCTAGCCCGTAAAATATAATGCCAATATGGTTCATGGTTATTTATACACAAATATCACATATTGTACCGTATTCGGAAATTTATATCGTCATAAAGTTTACGACAGATACCTAGCTTAATGACTGTTATATTATATAATATTTTATTTTTACGCCATAACACTAATATATGACTTTATATAAATATGGCTATTACACTAATATAAATGGGCTTGGTGTCTAGCTAACACGATGGGTTGGTGTTTGCTCTAACAACTCAATGCTCAGTCATGAGATGGGTGACCTAAATATTAGATCTTTAGTCTCGCAGTTTGGACGGCACGGCCTTAGACCTGGATGGAACCTTTAGGGGAATGCATACCGTTAGTTGTAACTAATGATTGTAACCATTAACGATATAATCTTAATATGACGACGTCTGGTGCAATGGTGAGACGTCGTCTATTACACCTAGGATTGCGGGTTCGATCCCCGGGCAGTACAAACATCTATGTACTAAACATGTGTGTTTGTTTTGGTCTGGGTATTTTCTGTGTATAATTAAAAACCTATTTATAAAAAAGTATAAAAGTTTTTTATCCGTTGTTTAGCATTTATATTACAGAGTAGTTTGGGGCTAGATATATTTATTTATTTAGTAACACCACATACCTCCTTGCCCACTTCGAATAGGAGCTGTTTCAATAATCTGAAAAAAATCTAAGGCCTGATGATAATGACGCAGGTATAAGAAGAGAACTGAAAAGGTATGTCCTTAAAACTAGGCTTTAGACTAGCTTCATGCCTTAAACAGTGGAATTGGACGCCCGCGTAAACTTCTTTATGCAGGCGTACAATGAATTCAAATAAGTTTACGAAACGAATTCATGATCCAGCTGGCAATGAAACAATAAATTTCTTCGAAAGGAGCTCTTTCCAAAGATTTTAAAAACTTGTACTAATGCGCAATTGAATCAATCATTAAAGAGAGACACATAATTGTATTTGTTAACATATTTTGAGAAATTCTCACTGAATTGCATGGAACTTTTTTCAGGTAATACGCAAACAGTAAAATTACTTGTTTTAACAGCCCGTGTAAGTCCACATGTCCACTGCTGGCCTCTTCACTGATTTAAAGGGTTTGCTATATGTACCTATAATAGGTTAGGCATACACAGTATATATAACGTGGAGATCCAGCTATTAAACAACAAGAACACAGGTTTCTTCCAATGATATTTAGGAATCATCATCATCAGCGCTTGACTTCCCAATACAGAGTGTAAGCCTTTCCACACATAGCAAAACTTTTGGAAAATTGGGCTGTAACCAGTGGCATGCACTCCATATATGCAAATAAGCAGTGCATACCCTGTGCTTCTGGAACCCGGAAAATCGCCAACAAATATGTCGATTTTCGCCAACATATTTGTTGTTAGATCGCTAATAAATAAGTGGGAATCGTTTAATAAACGATTCCCATTATTAGCATATTTTGCTCTACAGATTTGAAACCATAGGCGATCTGCTGTCATTAACAACAGTCAATTTGACAAAAATATAAATTATTTATTGTTTTTGCGATGAATGACAATCACTCTGCATTTTATACTCAGGACCTAATTATGAAAAAAAAACAATAATGATGATAAAATTTGAAATTGTCAACATCATTACATATTTGGTCTGATGTCCACTGCTAAATGAAGGCCTCCCTAATGATTTCCACGTGGGCCGACCCAAGCAGTTGACATCCATCTGCTATCCGCCACCTTAACCAGTTTATCCGTTAATTTGGTTTGGGGTCGGCCTACGCTTCGCTTTCCATTACGTGGATGCCACTCGAAATTTTTTCCGCCCTTCAGTGTTACGCACTATGTGCCCTGCCACTTCAACTTGCTTATACGGTGGTTTATAGTGTCGTTGGACCCTAGTTCTCCTTGTTTCAGATCATATCGCATAGGGAAACACCTAACATAGCACTCTCCACATACATAAAATAGACAAAAACCAAGATAATGAGTGGTGCAACATACACTACATATCTCATTAGACTCTGGTTACGAACTGGTTAATTCTTTTATTATTTCAAACAAACAGTGTAATACTATGAGTGTTTATATACCACGACAAACAAAAGAAAGCCTATATACATAACTAAATACTCTATCGTTCTCTTGCATTCATTGTACCTTTACGATCAAGGGTCGTGGTATTATGTGAAATCGATCACATAACGACTTTTGTCGCAATACAGCCAGCAAGTATAACATAACACAATACGGAACAACGACTTGAGTCGGTTTGAATTTGACATCACTATTGCCCTAAGGGAATGGAGCAAGCTATGCTCAGAGTCTCTCTTAAAGATAAAATCAAAAATTATGTTATTGGCAAGACAAATAAAGTTACGGACATAGCTCGCCGGATCAGCAAGTTGAAATGGCAGTGGGCTGTTCACGTATGTCACAGAACTGATAGCCGTTGACGCAGACGAGGTCTGGAGTGGAGACCGCGTCTTGGCAAGCGCAGCGTAGGATGCCCGCCGGCCCGTTGGACCGACGACTTGCGAAAGGTCGCTGAAGGCTGGATGAGAAAAGCGGAGGACCGGGATATCTGGCGCAAAATGGGGGAGATCTACGTCCAACAGTAGACTGCGATAGGTTGATAGGATAGGATATGCCAGAGAACAAAAGATACCGAAAGTAATATTGGGCACAAAATGCCTATCGCGTCCACTTAATGAAAATAAAACGTAGGCCAACCCCCCACGAATAATTGCTGGAAAAATGTTTAGTCTAGTCTTATTTTCAAAGAAATTATAGACGTATTTCTCTCTAGGCATTAACATTTTCTGCGACATCTTGACGACCTAGAAATGTACGTACACATAATGTAGGTCCCACGGGACTGCCTTGTCGGCAAAAGAACATTTTCACTAAAGTCACCTTTATTTCTTAGCTGAGCAGAAAATATAACAGCTTGTGAAATGTGCCTAGTATTTATAAGATTTTACTTGAGGGAGACCATGTTAAAGGTCGTCTGTGCGATCTGACGCATACCTATTGCGCTCGCCTTATGTATTTTGTTAAGAGAAGGGAATGTAACTGTTATTTGCTTTGGGCTTTTTTGGGGTTATTCAAACCAACTTTTTATTTCATTATCATTGTAGGTAACAAAATTATTTGTGTGTATGTAATTTCATAGTCTGTATAAATAGTCTTATGTATTTTTATTATGAAAAAAATTAAATGCTATTGGTAGGTACTTTAAAAACTCAATTACCTTTGGTGCATTAGTACTTCAAAAGAAAAACTAACAACATATTAAGACAAATGCTTTGTCCTAATCTAATATATAAGTGGCTATACTAATTAGAAATCCGTGAAACAAAAGCGGATACTTAGCTTCACAAGGCCTTTTCAAGCTTTGCGTTCTTTGTTGTCATATATTTGTCAATAGATGTTTTCTTTTCATACAGATGTTACTTTTCTTTTACTCAGTTAATTCACTTGCTACAGTATTCAAGTACAATAATGAATCAGTTGTTCTTCGTAATGAGATTGAGAACTTTTTTATTTCGGTTTAAAAACGACTTAGTACTGATTTGAGAAAGAAAACATTCCATTACTAAAGTCCGTTACTGTAAGTTTTTGTGCGACACGTCATTACGTTAACTTTATTTAAAACGAGTAGACGAGCGTGGGACGCCCTACGGTCTAATGGAATGAAATATATATTTTATCAAGTGCTAGGCTTGTTACTCAGACAACTGAAGGTGAATACCGTCGTACTAGACATCTTATAAACTATGATACACTTTAGTGTTTTGGAAAGAGGCCACTGTGCTTGTTAAGTTACAAGTTATACCCAGGTATAAGAGACCTAATAGGTAGTCTCAGGTACGGCTGTGTTGACGGAAAATTTAATTACTGTCTTCATTTATTGAGTACGTTCAACACTGCATATGTCAAAGTGCCTACCTTCTGTTATTAATTTATTTTGACACTGCTTCTATCATTTGACGACCCATTTGGTGTTGCCACAGATTTTCCAATACAGGAGATAGGGCAAGCCGCGTTTTTAAGTGCGACAAATGTAAGCTCAGCGAACATACACTGGCTGCCAGTTTACGTACTGTGAGACGAGTCAAGACGCACGAATATTAGAAGAAATTAATGTTTTTTCCTAAAAATGCCATCCTGTGCAATTGTAACATGCCATTATCGCGAGGAATCAGTAAATTTACCAAGAAATATAATAACTTTTCACTGGTAAGAACCGAAAAGAAATTGCGACACTGGGACTGCCTATAAACTTGGCGCTTGTCCAGTCTAATTGTATATTCGGATGTCTGTGGTATTGCGACGTCGACTGCAACACCAAGGTTCCGGTATGATCCCCGGGCCTGTACAAACATTTGTGTGCATAAACGTGTCTGTGTGTAAAGGTCTGGGTGTTTTCTATGTATAGTATGTATTATTTATTTTTATTTTATTTTTTACATTTTAGGAAAACTTACAGCTAATGTTAGTTTAGACATATAATAAATATAAATATTGAAGGCCAATTAAAAGTTTCCACATATAACACAAAGTATAAAGTTACATTTTTAACCCAAAAACATCGGTATGCTATTGCTGCATAAAAAAAATGTTTGCAAGTTACCGCTTAATTGCAAATATTAAATAAGTCTACATCTACACTTTTAGTTAAGTCATTGAAACACCTGTATGTATAAACTTACAAAAAAATTGTATATAAGTATGTTTATTCGTTGTTTAGTACCCATAATACAGGCTTCACGCTTAACTTGGGGCTAAATAGCCCGCTGTGTGAATGTCAGCGGATATTTATTTATTTATCATGCTCAGACGTATCACTTACCACCAGGTGAGCGCACTGACCATACCGCTCACTTATAACATTAAAAATAGAGTCGAAAGATTAAACGTGATATAACCCACAACAATTTACATACCGGTTAAAACCAAAATATCATTACTGCGATCTAAAATATTCCAAATTCCAAAAATATATCTGTATTATTCATTAGTCAGTCACAAGCTATTAATATGAGTTGATTGTAAAGATATCTCACACATAATGAACTGTTAATTGAGTATTCTAAGTACAAAGCTTGACGAACCTTTGTACGAAAACCGTATTATTCACGTAGGTTTTCAAAACACCCACTCAATTTGAAAGCCTATTTATGGTACATAATCGAATCGATTGTATACATACATATATATACTAGTAAAATACATGTGTATGCCGATTATATTAATCATCATCATTACAGCCTTATTCGTTCATTGCTGATCGAAGGCCTCTATAAATATCTACGTGGACCGATCCTTCACAGTCGATATCCATCTGATACCAAGGCGCAGCTTCTTAACCAGGTTATAGATCCGTCTGGTTGGGTTTTGAGCGAGGCTACTTATTTAGATACTTGATTGCCATTGGGTATCGATTGTGGCTTGCCCATTGCTTCTTAAACTTGGTAAACTTTATAGAAGTTGTGACAAATCTGGGGGCACGGCAGTGCCCCCGCCAAGTCGAGCGCGAAGCAAACACTGCCGTACCATCCTTTACAGGATCCATTTCGCCGCATTTTCAGGCCCCGATTTGAGAACTTTGGATAATACCAGAGCGCTGAAATTTTCGTCATCTAGTAAGATATAATAACTTACTTTAAATCCAAAATTTCAAGTCTGTAGGTCATTTAGTTCCGACGTTAAGCGAAAGCAAAGTTTCGCATTTTCGACAGACACTCACTCACTCACTCACTCATGATCATCAAAATAGAACTAGTACTTCCCATTAACTCAGAAAGCTGAAATTCGGTACAGAGTTAGGGTTTAATGGCTACATAAAGGGAAAACTATGAAAACTTCGAAAATCGAAGATCTGGAGTACCTGGTGACCCTGCTTAGATAACAAAATCATCAAAATAGAACTAGTACTTCCCATTAACCCACAGAGCTGAAATTTGGTACAGAGTCAGGTTTAATGGTTACATAAAGGCAAAACTATAATAACTTGGATAATCGAAGATCTGGAGTACCTGGTGACCCTGCTTAGATAACAAAAGAGCCCAGCCAAACTATAAGAGATTGACATACCGCCTTTAAACAATATATATTTAACATGGTGGGCCGCTTCATCCGATGTCAAAATCGGGGCACGGTAGTGCCCCCGCCAAGTCGAGCGCGCTAGACCAATACAAACAGACATGTTGGTGCACACAAATATTTGTAGGTACTGCCCGGGATCGAACCCGGAACCCTTGGTGTAGTAGCCGACGTTTCAACCATTACACCCAATGGTCGTCTAATATTCCTTTCAAGTTTCTACAAAAAGAAGTTAAATCCACCAAAAACATTCTGTAAAAAATCTAGCCAAGTCTCGATGGAGCTGCTTGATTATCTCTAAAAAGTAATGAAATCAAGACAAAGACGTGCCAAGTCTAAGGTTCCTTACTGCAATTAATTAATTATTATGGTTAATGTTGTGTGACTTGGCCGTTGAACATTCTTTATACGTTAGTGGCTTTATCAAGCCTACAATCGATCGGGCATAATCACCTTTTCCAAGTGCAAATTTGTACCGTCAATGGGTAGCGGTTCTGGCGACAGATTGTGCAATGGTGTCATGAAGCACCTATTTTGTATCCTTGTGTACTCTTCAACGCCAAGCACAAACATAACCATAATAATTAATTAATTGCAGTAAGGAACCTTAGACTTGGCACGTCTTGCTTGATTTCATTATTTAGAGATAATCAAGCAGCTCCATCGGATTGGGCTAGATTTTACAGAATGTTTTGGTGGGTCATGTATTCGTAAAATATAAAATCATCATCATCAATAGCTCATTTAATGTCCCCACCAAGAGCACAAGCCTACCCGTAAAGCCTTATGCAGAAGCATCGATTCGTAGGTACATCGGATATTATATTTATTTATCTTATGAAACTATTTGTAAGCCGGGGTCATTGTATGGACTGTTGCTTTCTGATCTGAAGTACAGTTCAAATCCCGCCACTTACGAATGTGTTTTCAATTTTCGAAATTATATGTACCTACGAATATCCATGCTTTTGCAATAAAGGCCTTACCGGTAGGCTCGTGCCCCCTCGGACGTTAATGAGCAAATATCGCAAGTCTATCGAAAGTTACCTCAAGAAATAATTTTTTACTTAAACTTAACTTAGTTTAACTAAAAATGCTTTTCCAATCAAACAACACTTATAATTTAAAAGGAAACATTTCAAATAATATTCTTCAATTTCAACTAATCAAGTACAACTCAAAATAACTCCATAATTTTACGAAAGACTACTCTGCCTTTTAGCTGATTGCAACAGTATTGTCCTCTTTTAGGCGCAGATGAAGATGCTTGCTCGTTTAACAAAAGAACTTTAGGTGCCATCTAGCCAAAGAATTTCATTATTTTGAAATCTGTTTTAATGCCTGAAAGACATCCGTATAGGTAATTCAATGGTAGCATTTTCAAAACTCAGATTTTTGACCCTTCTTAGGTGTGCAATAACTTATAGTACCTAAACTTATTCGCATTTTCATTCTTTTACTTATTCATACAGCTGTTTAGTATCATAACTGTAATAGGACGAAATAGGATGAAACTCAATCCCTTTAGGGTGGACTATGAACGGTGTACGATTTTAACTGATGTTTTATTATAAGTTTGTTTATTTTATACTTCAGATGTTTCGATCAAAACCCGAAGAAATCGTCAAGCAAATCGAGGAAGAAAGGAGGAAGATAAAGTCCCACCGAGAGTCTTTAGTATATTTAATTGTTATATTATATTTATGAATCCTCTAATAATTCTATTTCATTTGCGTCTTATACTCTCGAAAAGATGTTTAGACTGACTAGTCTTTGAGGAGTCGTAAATTAGTAATTTTGATCGATTATAAAAGCGTATAAAAGACTTACCGAGTACGTTTTTATAATCGATCAAAATTACTAATTGCATTACATAATAATGAAACATTTGATGTTTTAATACATTTCCAACTAACGCTAACTACTATACTACGTAAGTCAACTTACAATGACATATATAGATGAAGAAATAAAAAATATATATCTTAAATGTAAGAATCATTATGTTGAGAGCGTCTGGTCAATGTGGACTGTCGCCCTCCCACCGGTAGGGCCGAGGTTCAAACCCCGCCACGTATTAATGTGTTTTCGAATTTTCGAAAAACATATATACGTTATCCGACGCTCTTACGGTGAAGGAAAACATCGTGAGGAAACCTGCGCACGCCTTCAAAGGCTGCGCGTGAAGTCGTCCAACACGCACTGGGCCCGCGTGGACGACTAAGGCCTATACACCCTATACGGGTAGGCTCGTGTCCCTCTGTGGGGACGTTAATGAGCTGATGATGATTATAGTAAATAATAGCTTGAGCAATATGGAATTTCGTGAAAAGCGTTTTAGATTGATATTAAGCCAAGTCAATATCCGAACGTGTAAACTTTTCGTCTAATTTTTAGTGAACCTCTTAAAATGTTATAAAACAATTTCTAGGTAATGATAATTTGCTTCGTAGAACATGATTCATTTATTCATAGACAAATTTGGAATATAAGCATGTGGCCCAGAAATATGTCGAACAAAAAGTATTTTGGCCGATCAATTATAAACATTTATGCTATGATTACTTTGATCATTATTTTCATTGAAAGTAGACATTCTTACACGTTTCTTGGAATGATTTTCAAATATGGCATGGCAGATAAAACACGCAATCATAACGTGTATGAAAGTGTTTGTTCTCGGAACGGGTTAATCTCTAATTAAATCTTGTCATTTTAAGTAAAGCCTCTAATTATAATTGGAACATCGCAAACGTATTGTGATCTTGTATTTTCAGAGATTTATGCAAAGATTACGTGACTTCGATTTATTATACGCGTTTCTTACTGCCAATTACTGAAGATATCTTGTTTCTTAATAATTTAATTATATCAATTATTGAGATTTTCTCTGAATTATAATGTTATTTGTTGCTGTTTATTTTGTCTCGATCGTTATATTTTCTGATAAAATTAGTAAGCCTGCAGGGTTGCCGAGATATTTTTGCTTGTGGCTTGAAAATGAGAAGACTCTGTTTTTAATTATAACCGGAAACACCAGCTGTGTTATTAAATAGTCAAAAAGCTCATATTTAAAAAAATTGCAAAAAAAAAAACTCACACTGAAAACACGTAGACTCACAACTCGAACCAACATACCATATCCCTTCAGGCTGTAGCTGATCGGGGCGATGCAAATTTAGTAAGGTTTCTTAAGTCGAAGACCTAGACGTGTCTGTTCTCCGCTAAGAGGAGCCTGTTTAACCTGGCTTTCCGAAATGCACCTTTACAGAACATTCATAGAAGCCTAACTGTGGAGGTTCTATAAAATTTATTAATTTATTTGCCCTGAAATATCGCATCGAGGAATCTCGGCATACTTTTCAAAGTCCGCATATATATTTCATCTAAACAACTATTTCATTTGTATGTAAGGTAAGTCCGATCTTGTATCGAATACTGTTCATATTTGTGGGACGGATTTGTCCGATACCAGATAAAAGCCCTGCAGGCCTTTTGGCCAAATTTGACAGCTATAACACAACTACACTTGGACCCAAACAACTTTTGGTCAATTTCATATCGAGCTTATCATTTGACAGCTAGTTCAGATGGAATTGAACTAAACCTTATGGCAATACCGAAAATCGAAAATGTTTAATATTACAGGATCGGAAGGATATCGTAACAACTCGTATATCCATAATAATATAATAAAAAAAAATTCGTTTTCAAATAATGCGATCGGCCTGCAGGATGCTATAGATTGACGGGCAAGAAGACTGACCGAAGCTGTTCAGACACACAATTTTAATAAGGAATTTTATGTTGCTCTATATAAAGTAACACTTCAATAAATTACCAAATTGCAAGTTCATTTTCTAAAGTTCTTGTACTGTGACTTTTGATTTATAGGAAAACGCGAACTCGTTTGTATTTTCGTCTCACTGCAGTATTCAAAGCGCAAGTCCAAGCATCTCATAAATCTTAGGACGTCTCGCTTATTTCTCTTTCATATTTTTCTCGGTCTAAAGAAAATACAATAATAAAGTGATTTATATTCTCGTAAGCTTATGGCTTAATTTCCTTTGCGTTTTATACCAGAATGAGAATTCTTCTCAAAATCTTACCTTCCCTTTCTGATTGTGATTGATTAGTAGTATTTTTAGTTTACTAGTTAAGAGTAAATTCTTAAATGATGAAAGTAATGCCCAGCTAGCTAAGGTTCTATTACTAAATAAGCAGCTCGTATCGACTATTGAATATTGTGCCATTCATACAAATCAGACAAAAATCCTTTCAAGCCTGCTGATAGAGTTTGTTAACGTTCTCTGACTTTTATTTTACGGACAATAGATGTTAATCTGAACCAAAAGCGGGATTCGAAACTTTGCATCATTTTCTTTTCTTAGGTAGACAAGTAATTGCACGTGTGGTGTTGTAGCTCTTACAAAACCCATCTAAAAGAGCTTAGCAACGACGGTCAGTAAATTAAAGTCCAACATTTAATGGATCTCTGCACAGCGTAGCTATGGAGATATCGGGATGTATCACCGCAGGAATCAATTTTACATAGCGTACTTTCACTATGTAGTTTTTCCGTGAAATAGGCTTGCACAGAGATTATAAGTAGGGTGTGCAAAGTGAGGGTTAAATGTAAATTATTTATTGTTTCAACGATAGTTGAAACAATAAATAATTTACATTTTTGACAGCAGATCGCCTATGGTTTCTAATCTGAGCGAAATAGGCGAATAAGTGGGACTCATTTAATATGTTGGCGATTTTCCGGGTTGTCTGGACGCACAGGGTATGCACTGCTTATTTGCAAATATATATGGAGTTCACGCGAGATTCGAACCCACGAACCTCGGGTCAATCAACGATCCAAACTTAACGCCCAGATCATAAGCCCTAGTATACGGTTATGTAAAATGTCAATAAAGTCATAAAAGGGCATTTTAATGTTACAATAAATCACCGTTTATTATGACGTTGGGAAATCGTAAAAAAGTTCAATATAAAGTTTGGTATGAATTTCCCGCTTTGAATCTTGTTGAAGTTACCGTTGTAAATTTGTTTGTTGCAAAAAAATATAGCAGTCTTTATTGGTTTATCTTGCTGGCTATCGGAACCAATTCAACCAATTTTTTATGACCGAAAAAAGTATTTGGTCTTCTTTTATTACGCCAAAATCAATAGTTACTCTCATAGCGCTATCAAGCTTAATTATAGCTTGTTTATTTTTGAAATCTATACATAATATTTCCATTAGACATTGCAACAAACAGACATGTTTAAGCTCATCATCATCATTACAACCTAGAACGTCCACTGCTGAACGAACCTAATGATTTCCACGCAGACCGATCCTTTGCAGTTGATATCCACCTTAACCAGGTCATCAGTCCATCTGGTTGGGGGTCGGCCTACGCTTTGTTTTCCGTTACGCGGACGCCACTCGAGAACCTTTCCGCCCCAGCGGCCATCGGTTCTACGCAATGTGCCCCGCCCATTTCAACTTGCTTATCCTGTGGGCTATGTCGGTCACTCTAGTTCTCCTATTGATATCCGTGTTCCGAATCTTATCGCGTAGAGAAACACCTAACATAGCCCTTTTCATAGCACGTTGAGCAACCTTGAGCCTATTTAAGAGCCCCGTAGTAATAATGTTTAATTTCATGCAAACAGAATATTTTTGTACACGAGGATTGAACCCAGGACCCTCGGTATAGTAGGCGTCTGCGCTATTATTACATTAGATGGATCGTTAAATCCACGTTCAAAAATTCTTAAGATAGTAGTATTGCACACTTATAAAAACGCCGTATACTTCAAATCCTCTTATAAAATAACTAGTGACCCGCTTCGCACGGGTGCAATGGATAATATACGTAATATGCATGCTCCTGCCTCCCCGGTCTACCGGTACCGCCGCAAAAGCAATTTCTCCACTATTATACACAATATAAACGTTCCTCTTGAATCACCCTATCTATTTAAAAAAAACCGAATCAAATTCTTTGCGTATATTTCAAGATTTAAGCGCAAATAAGGACAAAAAAAACAACTGTGTTTAAAACTATGTAATGAGTATACAGAAAAAAAATCTAGTTAACTAATCAATCCAATTGTATCTCATCGTACTCGATTTGTAGTACAAGAAAAATGTAATGACCTCGGTGTTCAAGACTTAATTACTAATGCTTTCCCCGGACATGAATCTATTGACACTCATAGCTGTCCAGCCATCACTAATAATACTACTAATCCAGCTATGCTTCAATTCAGCCGTTCTTTATGGCATAAGAAATAAGGCTTGAAATTGCATAGAATTTTTTATCTCATTTCGTGCAAAATTATTTCTTGTGTGTGTGTTAATCACGATAGCATGTTAGTTTAACGTTAAGATTATGTTCTTTCTAGATCCGTTTATACAATGAGTGATTTTCTTAGAAACTAAAAAATCTGCGATGATACCTACCTTCTAGATAGAGGCATGAAAGTGATGCTTTTCTTAAGCTTATTTCAGGTAAACTACTGGATATAATAAAGTACACAAAATGTAGGTAACATTATGTGAACGATTTTCACGTAAAGAGATCTTAATTTCATTTTTTTTGTTGACGTCTTCAACGTGGCTTAACCCACCAGTTTACTAATGTTCCAGCGGGAGAAATCGGTAGAAATGTTTGTTCTGGGATGAAAGGTAAACTCAAAGTGAAATCACTAGTTTATCATCTCCACGCCATAATTCAGCAATTACACTATAATCCACTTATTACTGGCAACAGTGGCTACTTACCATTAGATTAGATGTCCGACGTGTAACTTACTTTTAAAAAAAGGTCTGCTTCATGTCGATCTTACTCTCTTTTTTTTCAAGCTTTACTAAAACCATTCGTAGCTATACCAGTAATACGAGGAGTTACAACAAAGGGTTGCTATGCCCTTTATGGTTCTTGGAATATGAAATACTCAAATAACAAATAAATATAATCCATCCATACAGAAACTCAGACGAATATAAGCAAATTCTTTGCCACCACACGAAAGCCTTCTAATGAAACTTTATCTTCATATGTCGCACGTCGATTCGAAAGGCAATAAAGAATTTAATTCGTATTTATCGCTTTGTCTAGACCCATTCGAACGCGAGCTACCGTAGAGTGTTTCGCATCAATTGTAAAAGCATTGTGAAATTGTTGAAACATTTTTAGGATTCTTTAAAGTTAACACCACTTTACAGAATACAACTCCTATGTGAATACCATTAACATATTTTAGAGCAAACTCATCATCATCATGAGCATCTTCATCACAATTTTCCACAGCAGGAACTGGTCGTTTGACAAAGAGCGTCCTGTCAACAATTTTTGGTGGCGGCTAGATAGCAGTAGTTGATCACAGAATTGTTAAGTCCCTTAGGACCGCGTGGGTCGTTTGGGTGTACCCAATTTTCACATAAAAATATGGTGTATGATGGCCTGTGTTCAAAAGTGTAATGTTATAGGCGAGGCAGTTCGTACTTCAAACACTTCCCAAATATAAATAGAATACCGATAAAATGATAAAAGTAAATTTATTTTATTTATTTTTTATTTATTTATTTAAGGCTCACAAAACAAGATACAGTCAAATACAGTCTTTAGTTTCATCAATAAAATATACATCCTAGACTGCAGATCTAAACATGTGGGCACAGATTGTACCAAATTAGCTGTAATGAGAGGTTAGTGTATAATACTTAATAGCTATGTACCTTAGCATGTAATGTTATTAAGAAACATTACAAAAAAGTAATAATGAAAATTCTGCAATAGTCCTGGATTCAAAGAATGTCCAGGACTTTATTACGAAAACCATGCAATTTACAAGCGAAAATATCCAAAGAAGAGTGCTCAGAGATTAATTCATTATAGAGGCGACACATTCTTGTAATAGGGTTGTAAAAAGTGGTATTAGTTTTATGAAACTGTAGGCAAAATAAACCAGGAGGGATTACGGGACCTAAACCGTGTAAAAATAAACTAATGAGCCGACTAGGAAATATTATGTGGTAGGCTTGGAATTTTGCTACCTAACATACTTCTTACTGAACAAAAATAGTTTTGAAAAACAAGACCAACTTTAATGTCAGACTGAATCAGTCTTATGGCTTCTTAAGTTGGCTTCATATTATAATCATCGTAATAAGCTTTGTAAAAGTCATTTGAGCTCATTGCATACTTTTAGAAAGCTTTTCATAGCAATGGTTCATTAAAAAAACCGATCTCTTATTTCCACTTTTCTTTTCCAGGGAGGAGACAAAGAAAGAAAGTCCTCATGGCTGTCATCCCACTGTTGTTCGGTATGAAGTCAGCTGCAGTGGTGATCTTCGCACTAGCCATAGTCACAGTTCTCACATTGAAGGCCTTCGTCGCAAGTAAAATGGCGTTGCTAGTAACAGTAGGCATGGCTGCCAAGAAACTGTACGAGTCGTATACTAGTGGGTGAGTAAAAAATAACTAAATTTTTCTATGTACCTAAGAATGAGTAGCATTGGGTATGGGAATAGAGGGTACCCACCCTAAGGTAAGGCTAAGTGTCAAGTAGATGCTACATCGACAAATATTAAATTTTATTATCATATATATTTTGAAATCCTTATAAACAATTAACTATGTTTGGTTCATCTTGAAATTTAATTAAATGTCTAAATTGCATGTTCCAATAGTAAATGAAACAAAATTGTTAATATTTCATAAAAACGACTCTTTGGCTGAAGCCACTGCTAAATTTCACCAGCTCACTTTGGCTGAAGCGTGAGCTGGTGAAATTCAGCATCATATTTCGTGACTGTTTTCTTTTTTTTTTGTACTGTAAATTTAGCATGACTCGACTGACTGTGACACGCACGTATGTTAGCAATGTACATAATAATACTTGATACAGTTCCACGCCAACGGATGGTGGAAACACACAATATCTTCAGAACACGCAACGCGCGTGCCATCTCCTCTTTGTGACTTTCACCCTAATGGTAATCAAGTGTAGTTTTTGTTGACTGTACAGTTTCACTTCACACCAACTCGACTATACTGACTGGAAACTGTCGGCTGGAATAGACTTACCGGACATTTTTATTGTGGCTCTATCATAATCTCATCGTTGATTACAACTGATGAGCACGAAAAAATTATAAAATATGCTCAGTTTTTCTCCAGACCCAGTGAAAAACTCTATTTTTGACTTCATATTCTCAGTAAATGGTATCTTGAAACATAAGAGCCATTTTCAACAACGACGCATTTTAGACTGACGACCGACGACATACGATACGACTGGACAACATCACATATGATAGAGCTACATCCTAAAACATATTTATTTATATTCCAGCGTCGGTTTACAAAACCACCCATATCTTTACTCGCAATATCCGATTGACTTTCCGAGCGCCTCTTCGCACGCATACTCCGTAAGCGGAGTGAGCCCGCAATTCGCTTCGCCAGAGATGTATAATCCTACTGGTCTGGCGAACCCACATGCACAAGAGCTCTTGCAGCAAGCAGATGCCAGTGCTCAGCAGTCGCAACAGGCGCCGACCCTACAGCTAGTGAACAGCACACGGGCCTCAGAAAGATGGGACGGTAAGTCGAAACTGCTCAAATTACTCGAACCAGTATTTGAAAAAATCAGGAGTATAATAGACCCAATCGCTAATATGTTCTACTCGATGCCAGCTACCTTCAGAGGAATGAACTCCGATGTGGTGACAACTAAGGTCTACGAACCAGAAGTGGCGGAAGAGAGTGTGGTGCAGCCTAAAGTGATTCTGGTGCCTCAGCCAAGGCTAATTGCGCAGAGGAAAAACTACAGGAATCCTTACAAACACAGGCCAAAGAAATACACAGAATTGAAAATAAGCCTTGAAAGACTAAAGCATAATAAGGACTTGTATGATTATATTAAGACAAAGAAATATAAATATAACTATCCCCACACGTTTTACTATCCAAAAGTCAAATATTTTGTTAGCCCCAACTCGTTAATTTCAAGACCTAATAATCCTAATAACAATAGACTTAAGCCCTATGCAAGTAATCCGTCGCTTTTGACAAACATTACAATAAATTCAACAGTATCGTTATCCAACGACTCAAGCGAATGGAAACCTATTGTAATACCATCAGAAAATCCAATATTGTCATTAAATCATACCCGTACTAAAAAAAGTAAAGGAAAAAACCTTTATAACAAAACAAGATTAATCCTCAAGTCTCATCCCCGATCGAAACGAAGTATCTTTGAGTTTAACAGTAAACAAATAGCTTATCGGAATTCAAACATTATTGAGTCTCATCAAAGAAGTGCTCCTTCTTTTAGCAGAGGATTTTTAGATTTCTTTGAACAGTTTTTCAGTTCGGAAATAATGACTACCGTTGTGAAACAAGCTCAAGACTATGCAAAGTCCGTTATCAAGGAATCATTGAAGTCAAAGGAGCCTCCTAAATATTACAGTTTTGCATATGAAATGTTGATGTGGACCTTAGAAATGATTGATGGTTATGTAACAGTAGAAGAAGCTTTAGATGAGCACGTCTCGAGTAAACAAGTTGATAAAAATATGAAAAGTAATAAAAAGAAAACGACTACGAAAACAGTGAAAACGAAAAAAGGGAAGTCCTAGGTTCAAGGTTATTGTACGAAAATTGACTAATTTGCATTTAAATAAAGCTCTATGAGCTCTAAGCATTTATGTGTAGCGTCATTAGCTAGTTAGTGGTGATGGCTCCCCGAGGTAAAATGTAAATTGTATTTTGAACATATCGTTGATAAGGTAATATACATAGTTGTCATGGGATCATTTTTGTAAATATCAATGAGAATGTTTATAAATTACTGCATAATGCTCTAAAATTGTTTTGTTACTAATTTATTGTACACATTTGTTTTGAACTAGGTACTACGTTATCTTAGTAACTTCTTATTACATAAACTTTGTATCGTTAGCGCAGCGTAAATAATAAATAAACAATATCATGACGAAGTCATGATAAGCCATATATCATACCTTACCACATACCATACCATATACCATAATATTTCTCTGAACGGGTTCATATTCTACAAAAAGGGCTATAGTGTGATAAAACCTATTATTACATACTGACAGAAACAATTTCGCTCGCCCATTCATTGCAAATGACAGTCCTGCTACAATTGAAATAGCTATTTCAGGTTGCAATTCAATTTTTAACATTATGTAATTTCTCTATTGTAACAATTCCGTTTGTTAAAACTGTTTCGCATGTTCCGATCAAAGATGTTTTCTTTAGATTTCTGCAAAGCAATTTTGGAGTTTTCAATTATGTTTCTTTGTAAGAAGTTCTGTTTGACTTGATATTTGTAACTTACACGTATTGTATTGAACTCAACAGGGTACCGGAGACGTCCAATGTTCTATGGAACCTCGCGCGCTACTTCAGATTCCTATTTGGTCTACCGCCATCGCCCTTGAGTCACGCCCAAACGATGACCATGCCCATGTATGTAATGCCTCAAATGTACGATGCCACAGTAGTCATGCCTACAGCGGCGCAAACATAATTGGACAATGGAATTATGGATCAAGTGTCAACGACAATGAATAGCTAAATGTCAGGCCATCGACTCTTGATCCGATACCTAAAGATGGTCTGGCATTTAGCTGAATATATGACGCAATGTTAAAAGTTGTTAGACTGCTAAATTATAGTTCAAATTCTTCTTTGGTCCTGGTCTAAGGCTAAGTAACATTGCGTCAATCAAGTTTTAAAGTAAGACTGATTCTCTCTCTCGAAGACTGTTTAAGCGCGAGCCCGTCGACTTTATTTAATTGTTGTAATTTATTTTAAGTTAAGTGTTGTTGTTAAGATTATTTATTCAGCACATAGTGAAATAAAGTAATGTTAACAGATAAAATGCATTTTATTGTTATTTCTGGACCATCAAATTCATTATTATAACTATAACTTACATACATTATTATAACATTGTCAAATTTCTACCAAAAAAAGTCATTCATTATATACCTGGGGGGTAACCACAATCTCTTAAAACAGTATTGTTATAATGATACGTCAGCATTTTTGTACCAGAAAAGATAAAGTAATATTATTGTAACACTGTTTTAAGATATGGCGGTTACCAGAGTCCTTTTTCCAGAGGAGATTCTGTCTAAATATATTTAAACATTATGGTAAGTAATGAAAAAAATGGTCCTCTAAAGACCCAATACCTATGATTATCATCATCTTTTCAGCCACATAATGTACACTGCTGAACATAGGCCTCCCCCATTAACTTTCACACCCCGGTCGTAAGCTATCTGCATCCAGAGGCCACACGCAACCTTCCTTAGGTCATCTGACCATCTTGTGGGCGGACGTCCCACGCTGCGGATTATGTGCCTTGCACATTGCAACTTCAGCTTTAACTAAGCTATAATAAAACGCCTGAATAAAATTAAGTAGCAATACCACAGCAGTAAATTTGCCTCTGCTCTTAGTAGGTTTTAAAGCCAATACGATTTATAAAATTCATTATAAATATATTTTATTCAGGAAATTCAATCCAAGCATACGAGCGAAAATTACGAAAATTATTTTTTGTAATTTTTATGTATGCATATAAGCATACATAAAAATTACAAAAAATAATTTTCGTAATTGGAATCAAAGGGAGGCAACTCGAAGTAGTTAGAATAACCAAGTTAGCCCTAACGCCTTCCGCAGACAATATTGGTTAGATGAAGATAAAGCTACTTAAGATGAGTGACTATTGCGATAAATGCTTGACTTTCACGATCGTAAGCCAAACATGCAAGCCACTGAACCATCATGCCCAAAAATCGTTAAGCATTACCATTAAAGCCAAACTAACAACATTGCTAAACATATTCTTCAATGTTTTCCATCTGTATACTATAATAACTTGATACCATAATCAAAAACGGTGAGAGTCGGTGGTTCAATGGTGTGAACTGTCGCCTTCCTACCGGGAGGGCTGAGGTTCAAATCCCGACACGTACCAATGTGTTTTCGAATTTCCGAAAATATATGTACGTTATCCGACGCTCTTACGGTGAAGGAAAACATCGTGAGGAAACCTTCATGCATGCCTGCGAAGAGATTCGAAGGTGGTGTGTGAAGTCGTCCGATCCGCACTGGGCCCGCGTGGACGAGTAAGGCCTAATCACCCTATACGGGTAGGCTCGTGCCCCTCGGTGGGGACGTTTAATGAGCTGATGATCAAAAACATACATTACGAAAACTAATGTTACCAACATAGCTCGCCAGATAAGCAAATTGCAGTGGCAGTGGGGTGGTCACTTATGTCGCAGAACCGATGGCCGTTGGAGCAGACGATTTCTGGAGTGGAGACCGCGTCTCGGCAAGCGTAGCGTAGGACGCCCTCCGGCCCGATGGACCGGCGACTTGCGAAAGGTCGCTGGTAGAGGCTAGATGAGAAGCGGGATCGGGATATCTGGCGCAACATGGCGATATCTATGTCTAACAGAAAACTGTAATAAAAAAAAACAATATGGAAATATTTACATTTTTATTCAAGCCACTAGATTCTGGTTATAAAGTATACTAAACTTCCATGGAGTAATAAATATGCAGACCCTTAATATGAATTCTAAAAAAACTATACAACTACAAGCAAACAATGACGAACAATATCATCAAAAAAGATAAAGGTTATATTAAGTTTACTACATATTAAATTATATTTCATATATAGCTTCCTTGAATATAAGTATATGTCTCTGGGATTCTTCTCCAATTCCATGGTGCAGATAAACGGGAATCGGTGAACACTTCGAAGGTAATGTTTTTCTTCTGCTTACAAAAAAGACAATGTCAATAATTCAAATGAAAACATCGAAATAAGCAGCATGTAGTGCCTCTGGTATTGCAGCTTACAATAGCAGAGGCACTACATGCGCGTTGTCAACCATTTAAAAGTTACCTATTTACTCGCCTCTTAATGGATCCCATACAATATTCCTCTGCGAAAACCTCGACAGGGTACTCATTCGGACAATTCGGAATACAATCGGAGCATTCGGGGAAGGAAATTCCTCTGAAACCATACTGTACGCGACCATTGAGTATGGAACGCCATCACGAATAATAAACTGTCGTTATTAAGCATACTTCATTAATAGCAACTACAAATTTGTACACTCTCTCAATTGTAGATAGATATCTTCTTCAGATATTTAATACTGCCTAGCACAGACAGGACGTGGTTGTCCTCTTGCCTTTAAGAAAAATATCCAACCCCAACAAAATTATTTTAAATGATTTTGCCCCTATATTCACTTATGTCTAACCGTACTATTTTCAAGAGACGAGTGATTGGGCTTCGTTTGTGCAAGTACGCTCCATTTTCACGTTTTCTCTTGAGGTCACTAAATATGTTTAAAGAAAATAGGTAAGGAATATAAATTGAAAGACACTTTATTGAGATTTTCTTCAGTCGTATAAATAACACTGGTAAATGACATCAAAATTAAGACTCTAGTAATCTAACCTGAGCTAATAACAGTCATGCGTATGTTTTATGGCTTGTTCAATCGATTATTAAATCATGGTTATTATTTTTCTTTTTTATAAAACTCAATATATTATTTTATCAATATGATATACGTTCGACCTCAGGGGTTACCAATGATGTAAAAAGTATAGATTCGTGATATGTTCACAAAACAACTAAAAAAAGTAGTCTGAATGCAGTGACAGCACAGATACACATATTTCGAATGAGCGTACATTTACCTAAACAAATAGCCTACAACTGTATTTGAGGCACAGGTGGCGTATCTACCTTTATATATACAGAATATCATTGAGGGTTACCATATTTCTTTACTATCTTTACGGAACTCAATTTTGGTTTTACTTCTTCACTCGCCATAGCAGTGTCTGCATATGTCAAAATGTAGTTCAGGTGAGACGTTAAATAACTGAATACTCTGGATACTAGACATATTTACGTCACAAGTACTGATGTTAATAAATAAATGAGTATTATTAAGGATTATTTATTTAATTCTCTTATTATACACTGAAATACAAAAAAAACAAAATGAAAAGAAAAAGAGAGTACAATGGGCGGCCTTATTGCACATGGCAATTTCTTCCAGGCAACCTTAGGATGGAGAAATCAAATACATAGGAATTGGGGCAGATAAGTGTACGTAATTAATGCAAATTATATACATACTAAACAATAACTTTTATATATCAATTTATATATATATATATATATTATAATACGAATATAATAATAAGGAAAGATATTAAATAAATTAAATATACCTACGTGGACAAAAATACTCGCACCAATAAATTTAAAAAGAATAAATTAATAAATTATGTCATTAAAAAGAATAAATTAATAATAAGTTCAAGTTTCATCAACATATTTAGCCAATAACGGCTCACTACAGGGCACAGGCCTACGCACAAGCATCGATAGGAGATTGGGTCGTCGGTCCAGTTTGATCAACGGGCAATCACATCAAACCTAGTTGAATAGTGGTTAACCTCTTCAAAGCCTATGACATATTAATGTCACACATTCAATCCATTGAACGCCAGGAATTCAGACATAATCGAAAATATATTGTGTTTGGCGCCTTAAAACGTCATTGACGGTCAAAGGGTTAAAAACTAGTTTTACTAGGTGGTAGACTCGATATTGAGTCGTCTAGGTAGGTACCACCGCAGTGCCAGATATCATCCCGTGAAACAGGAGTGTTATGCACTTTTGTGTTTCGGGATGAGGGTACTGTAGCTAGTGAAATTACCGGGTATAAGAGACCCAACATCTGTTGTCTCGGGTGACGGGCGCAGTGCGACATTGATGGAGGATAATAACTGTCTATCAGTTGTTGGTCTCCTTTAATGCCGCTCTGTCATGGTCTGGCGTATCACTTACCATCAGCTGAGCGTCCAGACCGTCCTGTACACTTATAACATAAAAAAAAATCTCTACGTTGTTCTTCCGTGAAAACCGGTCCAATAGCAAGAACATAACTGTGCGCACAGTGTAATCGCATCTACATTGTGCACATTTTATATAATTTTAAACCCAGAATTTTATAATAATTAATTTACAAGTATGCCTCATAGCTTTACAACAAAAGTCTATTTATTTATTTATTCACAATTAATTTCTTAAAGAAAATTAAAATAAGTTTATTACATGGGCAGTAAGTCACAAATCTCATGTAAAGTCTATTTAAAAAAAAAGCATACTATAGTGTTGAAGATTATATAAATGATAAAAACTCATGGACATGTTGATTTCCACGCCTGCACTAGTTTTTTTTTTGTTGTCATCTATTTAAATTTATATAATACTTAACTGCTTAATAGTACTTTTGTAGATTATTATATTTTTACCAATACATAATACGATAAAAATTGAAAATATAATTTGCTTTATATAATTATTTTGATTACAAATGAATCTGTATTCAACACAATTTTTTTGAAAAGAGTAACTACTGAGTTTCTTGCTGGTTTCTTCTCAGTGGAAAACTACCTCCCGAACCAGTGGTGGCTTCATTTGACATTCATAAGTGTTCTTTAAGGACCTAAACTGAATAAACACTTTTCATTTTCATTTTCAGTTGGAAATGCTGAGTACAAATTAAC